>JAJLRB010000200.1:0-16328 GCA_020976825.1 Odocoileus hemionus
CATCACACACAGATTATCGATCATATAACACCCACTGTATATATGATATCACAGTCACAATATCTATGACATCTTAAGAACTACATAGGACATCACATCCACTCTGTATGATATCACACCACTCTATGACATCACACACACTGTTGTCATGTCATCAACCCAGTATATCTGACATCGCATCCACTGTACCTGGGTCATTACTGAGTATATTGATTATACCACACCAGCATTATGTGTGATATCATACCCACTATACGTATGACATCCTATGGTTAATTTGTGACATAACATCCACTCTTTCTGACATCAAAGTGCTGTATTCATGGCAACACACCCAGTCGATTCATGACACCACACCCGCTCTATAGGACATCACATACACTGTACTTGTGACTTCACAGCCACTGTAAATATGACAAGACACCTACTATGCTGTAGACAACGTACTCAGAAAAATAACATCTCACTTGGTATGTGAGTGGAAACTCTACCACTGTACCCCATGTCATGGCACATACTACGTTTAGGACATCATATCCACTATATACGTTCTCACCCACACTGTGTGTATGACTACACAAGTTCTATGTCTGTCTTGGAACCCGTTCTAACTGCCATCACATCCACTGTATATGTCATCACACTCACTTTATCGACGCCATTACACCAACTATCTAGATCACAGGTGGCATATGGATGCCATCAGATGCACTACACATGACATCATATCCACACTCTATGACAGCAATCCTCAGTATTTATGACATCACATGCTGTGTATTCATGACATCACACGCATTGTGTACGATATGATATTTCATCTACTGTGTATGATATCTCATTCACTATATAAGTGACATCATACAATGACTCTATCTATGACATCACAAACTCTACCTTTATGAACTTATCTACTTGATATGGCATCACACACTGTGTTATGAGAACAGAACCTTTGTGTCTTCTTCACAGACACCATATCTGATATCACACCGACTATATCTGTATCATCACTGCAAATGCATCAATTTTATCAAACCCAGTGTATGTATGACATCACCTCCACTATATGTATGAAATCATATGTAACACCTATGACATCAAATCCACTCTTTACGACATCACACCACTTTATTTATGACATCACGTCCACTATATCTGACCTCACATCAACTGGATCTGTGTCATCAGACCCAGTCTATCAATGATATCACAAACAATATATATATGCCATCACATCCAGTATACATGTGACATCCTATCCACTTTATTTATGACACCACAACCACTCTGTATAACATCAAAACCCTCTGTGTTTCTGACACCACACTTGGCATATGTATGATATCATTTGCACTGTAGATGGCATCTCATCCTCTTTATAACAGCAAACCACAGTATTTATGATGTCACATCCACTTCAGACATGACGTCTCACCCACTATACGGGACAGCACACACCCACTGTATCTTTGCCATCACATCCTCTCCACTGATATCACACGCACTTTGATGTGACATCACACCCACTATACGTGTGACCTCAGTTGCACTCTATAACATCACATCTACTCCTTAAGTCTTCACACTACTGCACTTATGACGTCACAACCTCTATATATGAAACCACATCCAGTACGCAGGGCAATATATACCCTATACATGCGACATCACAGCAAATATTCTGTGTCATCACACCCACTGTATTGCCAACGTCACACCTACTCTTGTATGACATCACATTCTGCGTATGTATAGCATTTTGCACTGTAGAAGACATCACATCCTCACGTTATGACATCAAACCACAATTTCTAAGGCATCACACACTGTATATTTGACATCATATCCACAGTATCTCTGTCATCACATCCAGTGTTTTGATGATATCACAACAAGTGTATCTATGAGATCTCATCCGCTATATATGATGATATCATATCCATTGTATACAATACATTTTCTAAAGTTTTGTTACGTCACTACCACTGTATCTGTGTCTCATACCCTCTCTTTCATCTTATCACACCCTTTGTATGTATGACATCACACCAATGTCTGCGTACCGTCATAAACACTGTTTAAGGCATCACATCCACATTTTATGACATGACACCACATTATTTATGACATCGCATGCACTGTACTCATGACATCACTCCAAATATATCTGACATTGCATTCACTGCATCTGTGTCATCACAACCACTCTAATGATGATCTCAGACCAACTGTACGCGTGACATCACACCCATTTTATGTATGATATCTTACGCACTATTCATAACGTCGCATCCATTCTTTATGAGCTCACACCATTGTAGTCATCACATTACCTCCATTGCATTCGTGGCATCACGGACACTATAGATGAGATCACACACATGACAAAACAAACGTTATATCTGCCATCTCTCCCATGGTATCGGAGACTACATTCACTGTATCTGTGTTCTCAAACCCAGTGTATCAATTATACCACACCCACTCTCTGGACGATATCACACACACTCTGTATATGACAGCATATTCAGGATGAATGATATGACATAAACTCTTTATGACATCACAGCCCTATATGTATGACATCACAGCTAGTATGTTTATGACATCATATCAAATATTTATGATATCACACATACTGCTTTCAAGAAAATGCATCGTCTATACCTGATATCTCACCCACTATATTTGACATCACTGCCACTGTATTTGTGCCATCACACTTATGTGTACACTTGTAAACATGTGTATCGATGTACCTCTGTGTCGATGACATCACAAGTATGTAAGCTATGACACGGCACACTTATGAAATCATACACATTCTACATGACATCACATTCACACTTTATGACATCAATGATCAGTATTTATGACATCACAGACACTGCATTCATGACATCAGATCCCCTCTATATGACATCACATCCACGGTTTATGCCATCTCATCCCCTATCCTGTGACATCACAGCTACTCCATTTGTACCATCACATCCACTATGGTTCTGAATTCATATCCACTATATTTGACATGAAACACACCGTGTTAAGACAATACAACCACTCTATCTGACAGCATAACTTCCATAATCTGTATCAGTGTGATAACTCCCATTCTATCAATGATATACCACACACTGTATGCAGGTCACCACACATACTCTATGTATAGAACACTATGCATTATATACGACATCACACCCACGCTGGGTGACATCAAGTGACTCTATTCATGACATCAAATTTTCTTTATCTCACATCACACCCTTTATATCTGACAGCACATCCACTATTCCTGTGTCATCACACACAGATTATCGATCATATAACACCCACTGTATATATGATATCACAGTCACAATATCTATGACATCTTAAGAACTACATAGGACATCACATCCACTCTGTATGATATCACACCACTCTATGACATCACACACACTGTTGTCATGTCATCAACCCAGTATATCTGACATCGCATCCACTGTACCTGGGTCATTACTGAGTATATTGATTATACCACACCAGCATTATGTGTGATATCATACCCACTATACGTATGACATCCTATGGTTAATTTGTGACATAACATCCACTCTTTCTGACATCAAAGTGCTGTATTCATGGCAACACACCCAGTCGATTCATGACACCACACCCGCTCTATAGGACATCACATACACTGTACTTGTGACTTCACAGCCACTGTAAATATGACAAGACACCTACTATGCTGTAGACAACGTACTCAGAAAAATAACATCTCACTTGGTATGTGAGTGGAAACTCTACCACTGTACCCCATGTCATGGCACATACTACGTTTAGGACATCATATCCACTATATACGTTCTCACCCACACTGTGTGTATGACTACACAAGTTCTATGTCTGTCTTGGAACCCGTTCTAACTGCCATCACATCCACTGTATATGTCATCACACTCACTTTATCGCCATTACACCAACTATCTAGATCACAGGTGGCATATGGATGCCATCAGATGCACTACACATGACATCATATCCACACTCTATGACAGCAATCCTCAGTATTTATGACATCACATGCTGTGTATTCATGACATCACACGCATTGTGTACGATATGATATTTCATCTACTGTGTATGATATCTCATTCACTATATATAAGTGACATCATACAATGACTCTATCTATGACATCACAAACTCTACCTTTATGAACTTATCTACTTGATATGGCATCACACACTGTGTTATGAGAACAGAACCTTTGTGTCCTTCACAGACACCATATCTGATATCACACCGACTATATCTGTATCATCACTGCAAATGCATCAATTTTATCAAACCCAGTGTATGTATGACATCACCTCCACTATATGTATGAAATCATATGTAACACCTATGACATCAAATCCACTCTTTACGACATCACACCACTTTATTTATGACATCACGTCCACTATATCTGACCTCACATCAACTGGATCTGTGTCATCAGACCCAGTCTATCAATGATATCACAAACAATATATATATGCCATCACATCCAGTATACATGTGACATCCTATCCACTTTATTTATGACACCACAACCACTCTGTATAACATCAAAACCCTCTGTGTTTCTGACACCACACTTGGCATATGTATGATATCATTTGCACTGTAGATGGCATCTCATCCTCTTTATAACAGCAAACCACAGTATTTATGATGTCACATCCACTTCAGACATGACGTCTCACCCACTATACGGGACAGCACACCCACTGTATCTTTGCCATCACATCCTCTCCACTGATATCACACGCACTTTGATGTGACATCACACCCACTATACGTGTGACCTCAGTTGCACTCTATAACATCACATCTACTCCTTAAGTCTTCACACTACTGCACTTATGACGTCACAACCTCTATATATGAAACCACATCCAGTACGCAGGGCAATATATACCCTATACATGCGACATCACAGCAAATATTCTGTGTCATCACACCCACTGTATTGCCAACGTCACACCTACTCTTGTATGACATCACATTCTGCGTATGTATAGCATTTTGCACTGTAGAAGACATCACATCCTCACGTTATGACATCAAACCACAATTTCTAAGGCATCACACACTGTATATTTGACATCATATCCACAGTATCTCTGTCATCACATCCAGTGTTTTGATGATATCACAACAAGTGTATCTATGAGATCTCATCCGCTATATATGATGATATCATATCCATTGTATACAATACATATTCTAAAGTTTTGTTACGTCACTACCACTGTATCTGTGTCTCATACCCTCTCTTTCATCTTATCACACCCTTTGTATGTATGACATCACACCAATGTCTGCGTACCGTCATAAACACTGTTTAAGGCATCACATCCACATTTTATGACATGACACCACATTATTTATGACATCGCATGCACTGTACTCATGACATCACTCCAAATATATCTGACATTGCATTCACTGCATCTGTGTCATCACAACCACTCTAATGATGATCTCAGACCAACTGTACGCGTGACATCACACCCATTTTATGTATGATATCTTACGCACTATTCATAACGTCGCATCCATTCTTTATGAGCTCACACCATTGTAGTCATCACATTACCTCCATTGCATTCGTGGCATCACGGACACTATAGATGAGATCACACACATGACAAAACAAACGTTATATCTGCCATCTCTCCCATGGTATCGGAGACTACATTCACTGTATCTGTGTTCTCAAACCCAGTGTATCAATTATACCACACCCACTCTCTGGACGATATCACACACACTCTGTATATGACAGCATATTCAGGATGAATGATATGACATAAACTCTTTATGACATCACAGCCCTATATGTATGACATCACAGCTAGTATGTTTATGACATCATATCAAATATTTATGATATCACACATACTGCTTTCAAGAAAATGCATCGTCTATACCTGATATCTCACCCACTATATTTGACATCACTGCCACTGTATTTGTGCCATCACACTTATGTGTACACTTGTAAACATGTGTATCGATGTACCTCTGTGTCGATGACATCACAAGTATGTAAGCTATGACACGGCACACTTATGAAATCATACACATTCTACATGACATCACATTCACACTTTATGACATCAATGATCAGTATTTATGACATCACAGACACTGCATTCATGACATCAGATCCCCTCTATATGACATCACATCCACGGTTTATGCCATCTCATCCCCTATACCTGTGACATCACAGCTACTCCATTTGTACCATCACATCCACTATGGTTCTGAATTCATATCCACTATATTTGACATGAAACACACCGTGTTAAGACAATACAACCACTCTATCTGACAGCATAACTTCCATAATCTGTATCAGTGTGATAACTCCCATTCTATCAATGATATACCACACACTGTATGCAGGTCACCACACATACTATATGTATAGAACACTATGCATTATATACGACATCACACCCACGCTGGGTGACATCAAGTGACTCTATTCATGACATCAAATTTTCTTTATCTCACATCACACCCTTTATATCTGACAGCACATCCACTATTCCTGTGTCATCACACACAGATTATCGATCATATAACACCCACTGTATATATGATATCACAGTCACAATATCTATGACATCTTAAGAACTACATAGGACATCACATCCACTCTGTATGATATCACACCACTCTATGACATCACACACACTGTTGTCATGTCATCAACCCAGTATATCTGACATCGCATCCACTGTACCTGGGTCATTACTGAGTATATTGATTATACCACACCAGCATTATGTGTGATATCATACCCACTATACGTATGACATCCTATGGTTAATTTGTGACATAACATCCACTCTTTCTGACATCAAAGTGCTGTATTCATGGCAACACACCCAGTCGATTCATGACACCACACCCGCTCTATAGGACATCACATACACTGTACTTGTGACTTCACAGCCACTGTAAATATGACAAGACACCTACTATGCTGTAGACAACGTACTCAGAAAAATAACATCTCACTTGGTATGTGAGTGGAAACTCTACCACTGTACCCCATGTCATGGCACATACTACGTTTAGGACATCATATCCACTATATACGTTCTCACCCACACTGTGTGTATGACTACACAAGTTCTATGTCTGTCTTGGAACCCGTTCTAACTGCCATCACATCCACTGTATATGTCATCACACTCACTTTATCGACGCCATTACACCAACTATCTAGATCACAGGTGGCATATGGATGCCATCAGATGCACTACACATGACATCATATCCACACTCTATGACAGCAATCCTCAGTATTTATGACATCACATGCTGTGTATTCATGACATCACACGCATTGTGTACGATATGATATTTCATCTACTGTGTATGATATCTCATTCACTATATAAGTGACATCATACAATGACTCTATCTATGACATCACAAACTCTACCTTTATGAACTTATCTACTTGATATGGCATCACACACTGTGTTATGAGAACAGAACCTTTGTGTCCTTCACAGACACCATATCTGATATCACACCGACTATATCTGTATCATCACTGCAAATGCATCAATTTTATCAAACCCAGTGTATGTATGACATCACCTCCACTATATGTATGAAATCATATGTAACACCTATTGATCCACCACTGATTTTCTAACCCCTTTTTATTATCCACCCTTTTTTGTTTGAATCCACCCAATTTGGTACCCCCATAAACAATGTTAACATAATCAATTTTTTAAATAAAACCCCCTTATTTGGCTCCCCTTACTCATACACACTCCAAAAATTTTTTGAATTCACACTGTTTTTTTGTCATAAACACTCTAAGTATCCAACCAAATTCTGAATACACCCCTTTTTTTTTGTTTTTTACGCACTTTCCTAAAAGGCCCTCCAAATTTTTTAATCAAACCTTAATTTTTTTTTTTTTTTGCGAATCACACCTTTAAAAATATTCCTGCCCTTTCCAAACCCTTATTTGGGTACACCATGACCCCAAAAAAGCTTTAATTTTCCAAACCCCCCTTTGGTAAACACACATTTTTTGTTTTTTCAAAATGATATTTTAACACAATTCTGAGTTTTCCCCCCCATTTTATATAACAAAATTTTAAATATCAAAAATTTTTAACACAACCCCAGAAAATGAAATAACTAGTAAATTATTTACATCAACATATTTTTGAAACAACAATTTTTAAAAAAATTTTCATTCTTTTCCCCGAAATACCCCTTATTTACATCACGAATTTTGCATCCCTTTTTAAAATTTCTTTTTTTATTGGCATCTCAAATTTTCCCCCTTTTTTTATGAATCAATTTTAAAAACAAAGGTTTTTATGACATCACAGCACTGCATTCATGACTCAGATCCCCCCTATATGACCCAAAACCCGGTTTTTCCTCTCATCCCCCCTTTCCTTAACCAGAAATCATTTGTACCCTCACTCCCTAGGTTTTGAATTTATCCACATTTTTACATGAAACACACCCTGTTAAAAAAAAACATCTTTACCAAAAAACTTTCCCTAATCTTTTCGTGTGATAAAACCCCTTCATCAAAGATATACCACACACTGTATGAGGTCACCACACAATTAGTATAGAAAACCCATGCATTTAAAAGACACCACCCCCCTGGGGGACTAAAATGTTATTCAACATCAATTTTCTTTATCTCAAATCACACCCCTTTTTATCTGAAGCAATCCACTTCCGTGATCACACACAGATTATTTTCATATAACACCCTGTATATTGATATACAGCCCAATTCTATGAATTTTGAACTACATGGACACCATCCCTCTGTATGATATCACCACTCTAGACTCACACACACTGTTTTTCATGTCTCAACCCGTATTTGACATCGCATCCCCTTATGGGTATTACGAGTATATTATTATTACCCCCCAGCATTTGTGTGATATCAACCACTATACGTGACATCCATGGTTAATTTTGACATAACACCACTCTTTCTGAATAAAGGCTGTATTCATGGCAAAACCCATCGATTTATGACACCACACCCCTTTATGGGGCATCATACCTGTACTTGGACACACACCAGTAATATGACAAACACTACTATGCTTTTTACCTACTCAGAAAAAAACTTTAAATGGGATGGAGGGAAATTACCCCGTACCCATGTCAGGACAAAATTTCGTTTAGGCTCTATCCACTTTTAAATTCTCCACCACCTGTTTAGTACACAATTTTTGTTCCCTTTTTAACCCTTCTAATGCATCACAAAACCCCTTTATTTTTTTACCCATTTTTCAGGATCACCAATATTTAGCAAGGTGGGGATAAATTTTCCCCAATCACTCATGACCAAAAATTTCCCCCTTATGACACAACTAGTATTATGAATCACAGCTGTGTACATGAATCACCCTTTTTGGGAGAATAATTTATTTAGTGAAAAATTTTCCCTTATATATAATACTTAAATACTCTATTATCATCACAATTATTAAACATCTTTGTTCTCACACACTTTTTATAAACGAACTTTTGTTTCACGCACCAATCGGTTTTTCCCCCCATTCTTTATACCTCAAATCACATTTTATAAACCCATGTAGTTGACCTCATCCATTTTATGAAATCATATTAAATATGACATCAAATCATTTTGACTCACAAACTTTTTTATGCTCAGCCAATTTTTTGATCACACAATATTGGTTTTCAACCCGTTTTAATGTAAAACAAACAATATATTATGCACACACCCTTTTATTAATCACCCCCCCTTTTTTGAAAAACAACCATTGTATAAATCAAAATCTTTTTTTGCCCCCTTTATTGAGAACATTTCCTGAGGGGGCTCACTCTTTAAAACCCACAATTTTTGGTCAACCCCCGGAAATGCTTCCCCCCCTTAAGGGACCAAACCCCCCTTTTTTGCATCAACCTTTCCCCCCAATCAGCACTTTTTAAAAATTACCCCCCTATTTCTTGACTCAAACTCTATTAAAAACCACATCACCAAATTTCCCTACCATTTGACTCACAACTTTTAAAACCCCTATGCAGGGGAAAATTTCCCTTTTTCATCACATACGGAAAAATCGATCCCCCCCTGTAGCCATCCCCCCTTTTTTACATAAACCCTTTTAAGATTTTCATGTAAAGACTCAATCCCAGTTATGAAACAAAAACCCTTTTAGGACACACACAATATTTGAATTTATCCCAATTTGTATCAATTCCCTTTTTTAAACAAACAAGGGTTTTAGTCCCCACCCTTTAAATTTGACAATATAAAATTTTAAAAAACTTTTAAAATTTTTTTACTCACACCCCTTTCGTTCTCAAACCCCAACTTTTTATTTTTAACCTTTTATTTATGACACACACAATTTCTACCTCATCATTTTGGAACCATCCCCTTTTTTTCATAAAACCCCTTTTTTATGAAAACGCCAAATGTACCTTTTAATCACCCAATTATGTTGATATTCTTGGCAACAAAACCCTCAATATTCTCAAACCCAATTAGCTGAATCAACCCCTTTATTTAAAACACGCCCTATAAGTGATCCACATGACAAACCGGTATCCAACCATTTTTTCTGGGACACAAATTTTTGGTCAACCATGACAAAACCCAACATTCTGCCAAACCCCCATGGGATTAAAACACTTATGTTTCCAAACCCTTATCAATTTAAAACCCCAAACCCAATTTTTTGGGAAACACCCAATTTATTTACCATATAATAAAGTTTACAAATCTTTATGAATCAAGCCCCATTTAAAAATTTCCCCCAAATTTTTGACTCTTAAAAAATTTTTTGAAACACAATATGTTCAAGGAAAAACATGTTATCGAAATTCCCCCTTTTTGCATCACCCAATGTATTTGTCCCAATTTTGACATTAAAATTGGGACATACCCTTTTTATGACATCACATTTAAACAGACACGGGACACTTATGAATATACACTTTAGGGCAATTCACACTTTTTGGACATCAAAAATCTTTACATCACAACACTGGTTCTGAATCAATCCCCTTATTGACATAACCCGGGTTTTTTTTCCAAACAACCCTATACCCTTTACACAACTTCCCTTTTTACCATTTTACTATTTCTATCAAAATTTTAACATGAAAAAAAGGTTCCCCACAACCCCTCTAATTTAAAAAAAATTCCATAATCGACATTTAAAACCCCTTTACAAGATACCCACAAATTTTCATCACCCACTCCTTTTTTATAGCACATCATATTCGCATCCACCCACCCTTAACAGTATTTTTCAAGCACAAATTTTTTTACTCAAACAACCAAAAATCTGAAGAAACCACATTCTTGCATCACACACAATTTGTCATTACACCCAGTATATTGAATACACCTTCTTTTTAAGAATAATAGGGCTCACATATTTGTTGATATCAACCCCTATACATACACCAAAGTTTTTTTTGCATAACCCCTATTTTCGACATCCAACCCATGGGGAACAGTTATTATTAACCCACCGTTTTGGGAATAAAACCCCCTATACGTATAACCTAAAATTTTAAAAATTTTTGAAAATACCCCATTTTACTCAAAGGTTTATTTGGAAAAACCAAGTCATTCTGCACCCCAACCCCTTTGGGCACAATCACTTACTTTACCCACGTGTTTGACAACAATCTATGCTTTGAAAACCCCATAAAAAATAACACCATTATGGATAACTCTACCCTTACCCCAAACATGGCCCTGGTTTGGACATCAACCCCTAACTTCTCACCCCCAAATTTTATGACAACAATTTAGTTTTTGAACCTTTAATGCCCTCACACCATGTTTGTTCCCCCACCACTTTAGACCCCCTTCCCCAATATAGGGAAACAAAATGGATATGTTCCACAATTCCTAAACAACATATATCCCACCTTGAAACAACCCCAAAATTTGTCACAGCTTTTCTGAATCACCGCTTTTGGGACATATGAATTTTATCATTTATAAACCCATTTTTATTATGACTCAAAATCCTAAATTTTGAATAAAAACCACCTTTTGAACATTCTTTTAGGGGATCACACCCTTTTTTTGAAACAAACCTTTTGCCCCAAAACCCAAATGTTATCCACCCCCCCTATATGATTCACCAAAAAATATTTTATCAAACCCCGTTATTTTTTCACCTCCCTTATTTATGAAAAAAACCCTAAACATCAAACCCTTTTGACCCAAAAAACCTTTTTTTTATACATCACGTTCCCCTTAAAAAAAAAAAAAAAAAAAAAAAAAAAAAAAAAAAAAAAAAAAAAAAAAAAAAAAAAAAAAAAAAAAAAAAAAAAAAAAAAAAAAAAAAAAAAAAAAAAAAAAAAAAAAAAAAAAAAAAAAAAAAAAAAAAAAAAAAAAAAAAAAAAAAAAAAAAAAAAAAAAAAAAAAAAAAAAAAAAAAAAAAAAAAAAAAAAAAAAAAAAAAAAAAAAAAAAAAAAAAAAAAAAAAAAAAAAAAAAAAAAAAAAAAAAAAAAAAAAAAAAAAAAAAAAAAAAAAAAAAAAAAAAAAAAAAAAAAAAAAAAAAAAAAAAAAAAAAAAAAAAAAAAAAAAAAAAAAAAAAAAAAAAAAAAAAAAAAAAAAAAAAAAAAAAAAAAAAAAAAAATGACCTCACATCAACTGGATCTGTGTCATCATGACCAGTCTATCAATGATATCACAAACAATATATATATGATATCACATCCAGTATACGTGTGACATCCTATCCACTTTATTTATGACACCACAACCACTCTGTATAACATCAAAAACCCTCTGTGTTCTGACACCACACTTGGCATATGTATGATATCATTTGCACTGTAGATGGCATCTCATCCTCTTTATAACAGCAAACCACAGTACCCAATTTATGATGTCTACATCCACTTCAGACATGACGTCTCACGACACTATACAGATGACAGCACACCCACTGTATCTTTGCCATCACAACCTCTCCATCTGATATCACACGCACTTTGATGTGACATCACACCATCTATACGTGTGACTTCAGTTGCCAACTCTATAACTTCACTCTCACTCCTTAAGTCTTCACACTACTGACTTATGACGTCACAACCTCTATATATGAAACCACATCCAGTACGCAGGGCAATATATACCCTATACAATGCGACAATCACAGCAAAGATCTGTGTCATCACAAATGCACAACAACACCCCACCCGCTGTATTGCCAACGTCACACACTACTCTTTGTAAGACATCACATTCTTCTGCGTATTATAAAAAGTATAGCATTTTGCACTGTAGAAGACATCACTATCCTCACGTTTATGACATCAAACCACCATTTCTAAGGCAAATCACACACGTATATTTGACTCATATCCAGTATCTCTGTCATCACATCAGAGTGTTTTGTGATATCACAACTACCAAAGTTGCGACCTCATAAACACGTTAAGGCATCACACCACAATTTTTTTGACATACACCCATTATTTATGACATCGCAGCACTGAAATCATAATCACTCCCAAAAAAAACTACATTATTCCCCTTATCTGTGCATCACAACCACTTAATGATGATTCAGACCAAATTAGCTTTTCAACACCCCTTTTATGATGATATTTACGCACTATTATAACGTGCATCCCTTTTTTAACCCACCAAGTAGTCTCACATTTTCCTGATTCGGCATCACAAAACCCATAAGAGATCACACCTGACCAAACGTATATCTGCCACTCCCCTGGGATCGGGGACTCATCCTTATCGTGTTTTCAAAACCCCTGTATCAAATTTTACCCCCCCCCTCTCTGGACGATATCCAACACCTGTTAGCAGCAATTCAGGGTAATGAAAAGCATAAACCCTTTTTTACATCAAGCCCTATATTATGACATCACAGCTATTTTTTTATGCATCATATCAAATATTTAAGATATCACACTACTGCTTTCAAAAAATGCATCGTCTATACCCGTTCCCCCCTATATTTTACACCTGAATTATTTTGCCCCACAATTTTTGTACACTTTTAAACATGTTTATCGTGACCTCTTGTCGATGACACACAAGTATGTAAATTTGACACGGCACACTTATGAAATCAAACTTCTACATGACATCAATTCAACTTTTATGACATCAATGATCAGTATTTATAACACGACACGCATTCTGACTCAGATCCCCTCTATAACATAACCACGGTTTTATCCATCTCATCCCCCATACCCGGACATCACAGCACCCATTGTACCCTCAAACCCCCCTATGGTTTGAAATTTTACCACTATATTTGACATGAAACACAACCCTGTTTTAAGACAATACAACCACCTATCTGACAGCATAACTTTCCCTATCTGATCAGTGTGATAACTCCCATTCACAATGATTACCCCACCTGTATGAGGTCACCAAAAAACTTATGTATAGAACACATGATTTAAAACGACATCACACCCACGTGGTGACATCAAAGGGTCAATTTATGACATCAAAATTTTTTTTATCTCACATCAAACCCCTTTTTATTACACACATCCACTATTCCTGTTCACACACACAATTATCGAATATAAAACCCACTGTTTAAAATTAATCCCCGCACAATACTAGACATCTAAAAACTACATAGGACTCACATCCACTCTTAGATATCACACCACTCTTTCATCCACACATGTTTCTGTCTCAACCCCCTTAAACTGAACGCATCCACTGTACCTGGGTCATTACTGGTTTTATTGATTATAAACCCCACCGCATTATGTGTGATATCAACCCCTTTAAAAGTATGACATCCTATGTTTAAATTTTTGAATAACCCACTCTTTTGACATCAAAGGCTGTATTCATGGGAACAACCCCCTCGATTCATGACACCCCCCCCTTATAGGACATCACATACACGTATTGTGACTTCCACCACTGTAAATATGCAAACCCTACTTTCTTAGACAACTACTCAGAAAAAAAACTTCACTTGGTAGGGGGTGGGAAACCTACCACGTACCCCCTGTCAGGGCCCTACTCGTTGGGCCAACCACTATTACTTCTCACCCCACTGTGTGATACTACAAAGTTCTAGTCGTCTTGAACCCGTTCTAACTGCCACACATCCACGATATGTCACACCCCTTTTGCGCCCTTACACCCAAAATTAAATCCAGGGCATATGGTTTCACAGGCCAAAACAACATCATACCACATCTATGCACAACCCCCCATATTTTTTGACACACAGCTGTTATTCTGACATCCACCCAAATTTTGTACGATATGAATTTCATTTCTGTGTAGGGGTATCCATTCCCCCTATAATGCATCATACAATGATCTATCTATGACATCACAAACTCTACCCTTTTTGAACTTATCTATTATATGGCACACACACTTGTTATGGAACGAAATTTTTTTCCTTTACAGAACCATTTGATATCACACCGACTTTCTGATCATCCGCAAACATCAATTTTATCAAACCAAATTAAGATAATCACCTCCCCTAATGTTAAATCATATGTAACCCTATGAATCAAATCCACTCTTTACGACATCACACACTTTTTTTATGACATCACGTCCCCTATATCTGACCTACATCAATGGATCTGTGTCACGACCCAGTCTACAATGATATCACAAACAATATATAACCATCACATCCCAAAACTTGACATCCTATCCCTTTTTTTATGACACCAAACCACTCTTAAACATCAAAAACCCCCTGTGTTTTGACACCACACTTGCATTGTATGAACATTTGCACTGTAGATGGGATCTCTCCCTTTTTAACGCAAACCACAGTATTTATGTTTACATCCCCTTCAGAAAGAGTCTCACCCCTATACGGACGCAACCCACTGATCTTTGCCCTCACACCTCTCCCCTGATATCACACGCACTTTATGTGACATCCACCCACAAAAAGTGTGACTCAGTTGCACTCTATAACATCACATCTACTCCTTTAATCTTCACATACGCACTTTTGACGTCCAACCTTAAAAGAAACCACATCCGCGCCCGGCAAATATACCCCCATACATGCACATACAGCAAAAATTTTGTGTCATCACACCCACTGTATTGCCCAAAGTCACACCACTTTTTGTAGACATCACATTCTGCTATGTATAGCATTTTGGGATGTAGAAGACATCACATCCTCACGTTATGACATAAACCACAAATTTTTAAGGCATCACACACTTTTATTTACATCAATCCACGTATCTCTGTCATCACATCCAGTGTTTTGATG
>JAJLRB010000201.1:0-27952 GCA_020976825.1 Odocoileus hemionus
GCATATGTATAGCACCTATTGCACTATAGAAGAAATCACATCCTCATATTATGACATCAAAACACCGTTTTTAAGACATCACACACAGTATACTTGACATCATATCCACCGTATCTGTGTCATCACATCCACTGTATTGATGATATCATACCATCTGTATTTATGAGGTCTCATCATCGACTATGTATGATGACATCATAACCATTGTATAAAACATCATATTCACTCTATTTGTAGCATCGCAGAAACGGTATCTGTGTCTCACACACACTCTTTTCCATCATATCACAACCTTGGTATGTATGACATCACATCAACTATATGTTTAACATCATATACACTATATAAGTCATCACATCCACATTTTATGAGATCATACCACATTTCTTTGAACAGCAATTGCACTGTGCTTATGGTATCACTCCCACTATCTGACATTGCATCAACTGTACCTGTGTCATCACAACCACTCTATTGATGATCTCTGGACAACTCTCTATATGACATCACACTCAGTTTATGTATGGCATCTTATGCACTATACATAACGTCACATCCACTCTTTATGATTTCACACCATTGTAGTCATCACATTACATCCACTGAATTCATGATATCACACACGCTATATATGCCATCACACACAAGACAACACGATGTTATATCTGCCATCTCACCCACTATATCTGACACTGCATCCATTGTATCTGGGTCATCAAAACCAGTGTATCAATTACACCACATCCACTCTCTGGATCACATCACACACTATATGTATGACATCATATTCAGTATGCATGACATGGCCTGAACTCTATGACCTCAGACCCCTATATGTATGACATGACATTCAGTATATTTATGACATCATATCCAATATATATGATATCACACACACTGCTTTCATGACAACACAATGGCTATTCCTGACATCACACCCACTATATTTGACATGACATCACAACCAATCTATCAGTGTCGTCACACCCGCTGTATCGATGACATCACAAGTATGGAAGTCATCACACTTGGCATACGTATGACACCATACACATTCTACAAGAAATCACATTCACAATTTATGACATCAATATTCAGTATTTATGACATCACCACCACTGCATTCAGCACATCAGATCTCCTATATATGACATTACATCCACGGTGAATGACATCTCATTCCCTACACCTATGATATCACACCCACTCTATGTGTGTCATCACACCCAATGTATCTACTTTATCAAAATCAGTGTACGTATGACATAACAGCCACTATATGTGTGACATCATATGCACTGCATATGACATCACACCCACTCTTTATGACGTCACACCGCTTTATTTATGACATCACGTCCACTGTATACGTGTCATCACACCCACACTATCGATGGTATCACGGCCATATATGTATGATATCATCTCATCCAGTATACATGTGACATCATATCCACTATATTTATTCCATGATACACACTATGTATGACATCACAACACTGTGTGTTGATGAGATCACACTAGGCATATGTGTGACATCATTTGCACTACAGAAGTCGTCACATATTATCTATTACTGCAAACCACAGTTTTTTTTACATCACATCCACTTCAGGCATGACATCACACCCACTGTATCTTTGTCATGACAATTTCTTCACTGACATCACACACACTTTTGTATGCCATCAAACCAACAGTATGCGAGACATCCTATGCACTATATATAACATCACATTCACACCTTGAGTCTTCAGACTACTGTACTTATGACATCACAACCTCTGTATATGAATCTACATTCAGGATATAGGGCAACATATACACTACACATGTAACATCACAACCACTAATCTGTGTCATCACAACGACTGTATTGATAACATCACACACACTCGTTGTATTACCTCACACTCGCCATATACATGGAAACTTGGCACTATACACAACATCACATCCTCACTTATAACATTAAAACCACCGGCTTATGGCATCACGAGACGGCATTCATGACATCACATCCACTCTATTCATGAAATCACACGCACTGTATATGACATCACATACACTATACTTGTGACATCACAGCCACTGTATCTATAACAACACACCTACTATGTTTATGACATCATACTCAGTGTATATGACATTTCACATGGTGTATGAATGACAACACAACCACTGTTTCCGACATCACACCTACTGTATCTGTGTAATCACACCAACTTGATTGACGGTATGAAACATGATGTATGTATGAAATCAAACCCACAGCATGTAGGACACAATAGGCACTCTATATGATATTACAGGCACTCTTGATAACATCATATCGGTGTTTGTAAGCCATGGCAACCACTATGTTTATGACATCATATCCACTATATATGATCTCACCCACACTGTGTACATGACAACACAAGTTCTGTATCTGACTTGAAACGCATTCTCTCTGCCACCACACCCACTCTATATGTCATCACACCCACTCTGTCGAAGACATCACACCAACTAGGTAAGACATCACAGGTGGCATATGTATGCCATCCTATGCACTATACATGACATCATATCCACACTTTATGACAACATTCCTTAGTATTTATGACATCACATGCACTCTACTCATGACATCACACGCACTACATATGACATGTCTTCTACTGTGTGTGACAGCACATTCACTCTATGTGTGACTTCTCACAATGACTGTTTCGATGACATCACACACACTACGTTTATGACATATCTGCTTTATATGGCATCAAACAGAGTGTTATGACAATACAGCCATTGCGTGCTTCACAGCCACTATGTCTGATATCACACCCACTGTATCTGTGTCATCACACTGAATGTATCAATTTCATCAAACCCAGTGTGTGTGTGACATCATCTCCACTAAAATATATGAAATCATATGTGATACATATGACATCACATCCACTCTTTAAGACATCACACCACCTTATGACATCACGTCACACTATATATGACATCACTCCATTATATCTGACCTCACGTCCACTGTATCTGTGTCACCACACCCACCCAATCGATGGTATCTCAGCCAATATATGTATGATATCACATCCAGTATACGTGTGACCTCCTATCCACTGTATTTGTGGCATGATACACTCTATGTATGACATCACAACACTCGGTGTTGATGTCACCACACTCGGCATATGTATGACATCATTTGCACTATAGATGTCATCACATCCGCTCTGTCACAGCAAACCACATATTTTATGATGTCACATCCACTTCAGGCATGACATCATACTTACTCTATCAGACATCGCACCTAGTGTATCTTGGTCCTCACAAACTCTCCGCGGATATCACATCCACTTTTGTATGACATCACACCCACTACATGTGTGACATCATATGCACTGTAATAACTCCCATCCACTGCTTTTGTCATCACACTACTGTACTTATGACAGCACAACCTCTATTTATGAAACCACATCCCGTATGCAGGGCAACATATACATTATACATGTGACATCACAGCCAGTAATCTGAGTCATCACAACCATTATTGACAATGTCACACCCACTCTTTGTATGACTTCACTCTTGGCATATGTATAGCACCTATTGCACTATAGAAGAAATCACATCCTCATATTATGACATCAAAACACCGTTTTTAAGACATCACACACAGTATACTTGACATCATATCCACCGTATCTGTGTCATCACATCCACTGTATTGATGATATCATACCATCTGTATTTATGAGGTCTCATCGACTATGTATGATGACATCATAACCATTGTATAAAACATCATATTCACTCTATTTGTAGCATCGCAGAAAGAAACGGTATCTGTGTCTCACACACACTCTTTCCATCATATCACAACCTTGGTATGTATGACATCACATCAACTATATGTTTAACATCATATACACTATATAAGTCATCACATCCACATTTTATGAGATCATACCACATTTCTTTGAACAGCAATTGCACTGTGCTTATGGTATCACTCCCACTATCTGACATTGCATCAACTGTACCTGTGTCATCACAACCACTCTATTGATGATCTCTGGACAACTCTCTATATGACATCACACTCAGTTTATGTATGGCATCTTATGCACTATACATAACGTCACATCCACTCTTTATGATTTCACACCATTGTAGTCATCACATTACATCCACTGAATTCATGATATCACACACGCTATATATGCCATCACACACAAGACAACACGATGTTATATCTGCCATCTCACCCACTATATCTGACACTGCATCCATTGTATCTGGGTCATCAAAACCAGTGTATCAATTACACCACATCCACTCTCTGGATCACATCACACACACTATATGTATGACATCATATTCAGTATGCATGACATGGCCTGAACTCTATGACCTCAGACCCCTATATGTATGACATGACATTCAGTATATTTATGACATCATATCCAATATATATGATATCACACACACTGCTTTCATGACAACACAATGGCTATTCCTGACATCACACCCACTATATTTGACATCACAACCAATCTATCAGTGTCGTCACACCCGCTGTATCGATGACATCACAAGTATGGAAGTCATCACACTTGGCATACGTATGACACCATACACATTCTACAAGAAATCACATTCACAATTTATGACATCAATATTCAGTATTTATGACATCACCACCACTGCATTCAGCACATCAGATCTCCTATATATGACATTACATCCACGGTGAATGACATCTCATTCCCTACACCTATGATATCACACCCACTCTATGTGTGTCATCACACCCAATGTATCTACTTTATCAAAATCAGTGTACGTATGACATAACAGCCACTATATGTGTGACATCATATGCACTGCATATGACATCACACCCACACCCACTCTTATGACGTCACACCGCTTTATTTATGACATCACGTCCACTGTATACGTGTCATCACACCCACACTATCGATGGTATCACGGCCAATATATGTATGATATCTCATCCAGTATACATGTGACATCATATCCACTATATTTATTCCATGATACACACTATGTATGACATCACAACACTGTGTGTTGATGAGATCACACTAGGCATATGTGTGACATCATTTGCACTACAGAAGTCGTCACATATTATCTATTACTGCAAACCACAGTTTTTTTTTTACATCACATCCACTTCAGGCATGACATCACACCCACTGTATCTTTGTCATGACAATTTCTTCACTGACATCACACACACTTTTGTATGCCATCAAAAACAACAGTATGCGAGACATCCTATGCACTATATATAACATCACATTCACACCTTGAGTCTTCAGACTACTGTACTTATGACATCACAACCTCTGTATATGAATCTACATTCAGGATATAGGGCAACATACACACTACACATGTAACATCACAACCACTAATCTGTGTCATCACAACGACTGTATTGATAACATCACACACACTCGTTGTATTACCTCACACTCGCCATATACATGGAAACTTGGCACTATACACAACATCACATCCTCACTTATAACATTAAAACCACCGGCTTATGGCATCACGAGACGGCATTCATGACATCACATCCACTCTATTCATGAAATCACACGCACTGTATATGACATCACATACACTATACTTGTGACATCACAGCCACTGTATCTATAACAACACACCTACTATGTTTATGACATCATACTCAGTGTATATGACATTTCACATGGTGTATGAATGACAACACAACCACTGTTTCCGACATCACACCTACTGTATCTGTGTAATCACACCAACTTGATTGACGGTATGAAACATGATGTATGTATGAAATCAAACCCACAGCATGTAGGACACAATAGGCACTCTATATGATATTACAGGCACTCTTATAACATCATATCGGTGTTTGTAAGCCATGGCAACCACTATGTTTATGACATCATATCCACTATATATGATCTCACCCACACTGTGTACATGACAACACAAGTTCTGTATCTGACTTGAAACGCATTCTCTCTGCCACCACACCCACTCTATATGTCATCACACCCACTCTGTCGAAGACATCACACCAACTAGGTAAGACATCACAGGTGGCATATGTATGCCATCCTATGCACTATACATGACATCATATCCACACTTTATGACAACATTCCTTAGTATTTATGACATCACATGCACTCTACTCATGACATCACACGCACTACATATGACATGTCTTCTACTGTGTGTGACAGCACATTCACTCTATGTGTGACTTCTCACAATGACTGTTTCGATGACATCACACACACTACGTTTATGACATATCTGCTTTATATGGCATCAAACAGAGTGTTATGACAATACAGCCATTGCGTGCTTCACAGCCACTATGTGTTGATATCACACCCACTGTATCTGTGTCATCACACTGAATGTATCAATTTCATCAAACCCAGTGTGTGTCATGACATCATCTCCACTAAATATATGAAATCATATGATGATACATATGACATCACATCCACTCTTTAAGACATCACACCACCTTATGACATCACGTCCACTATATATGACATCACTCCATTATATCTGACCTCACGTCCACTGTATCTGTGTCACCACACCCACCCAATCGATGGTATCTCAGCCAATATATGTATGATATCACATCCAGTATACGTGTGACCTCCTATCCACTGTATTTGTGGCATGATACACTCTATGTATGACATCACAACACTCGGTGTTGATGTCACCACACTCGGCATATGTATGACATCATTTGCACTATAGATGTCATCACATCCGCTCTGTCACAGCAAACCACATATTTTATGATGTCACATCCACTTCAGGCATGACATCATACTTACTCTATCAGACATCGCACCTAGTGTATCTTGGTCCTCACAAACTCTCCGCGGATATCACATCCACTTTTGTATGACATCACACCCACTACATGTGTGACATCATATGCACTGTAATAACATCCCATCCACTGCTTTTGTCATCACACTACTGTACTTATGACAGCACAACCTCTATTTATGAAACCACATCCCGTATGCAGGGCAACATATACATTATACATGTGACATCACAGCCAGTAATCTGAGTCATCACAACCATTATTGACAATGTCACACCCACTCTTTGTATGACTTCACTCTTGGCATATGTATAGCACCTATTGCACTATAGAAGAAATCACATCCTCATATTATGACATCAAAACACCGTTTTTAAGACATCACACACAGTATACTTGACATCATATCCACCGTATCTGTGTCATCACATCCACTGTATTGATGATATCATACCATCTGTATTTATGAGGTCTCATCGACTATGTATGATGACATCATAACCATTGTATAAAACATCATATTCACTCTTTGTATTTGTAGCATCGCAGAAACGGTATCTGTGTCTCACACACACTCTTTCCATCATATCACAACCTTGGTATGTATGACATCACATCAACTATATGTTTATATTTTAACATCATATACACTATATAAGTCATCACATCCACATTTTATGAGATCATACCACATTTCTTTGAACAGCAATTGCACTGTGCTTATGGTATCACTCCCACTATCTGACATTGCATCAACTGTACCTGTGTCATCACAACCACTCTATTGATGATCTCTGGACAACTCTCTATATGACATCATCACACTCAGTTTATGTATGGCATCTTATGCACTATACATAACGTCACATCCACTCTTTATGATTTCACACCATTGTAGTCATCACATTACATCCACTGAATTCATGATATCACACACGCTATATATGCCATCACACACAAGACAACACGATGTTATATCTGCCATCTCACCCACTATATCTGACACTGCATCCATTGTATCTGGGTCATCAAAACCAGTGTATCAATTACACACCACATCCACTCTCTGATCATCACACACACATATATATGTATGACATCATATTCAGTATGCATGACATGGCCTGAACTCTATGACCTCAGACCCCTATATGTATGACATGACATTCAGTATATTTATGACATCATATCCAATATATATGATATCACACACACTGCTTTCATGACAACACAATGGCTATTCCTGACATCACACCCACTATATTTGACATCACAACCAATCTATCAGTGTCGTCACACCCGCTGTATCGATGACATCACAAGTATGGAAGTCATCACACTTGGCATACGTATGACACCATACACATTCTACAAGAAATCACATTCACAATTTATGACATCAATATTCAGTATTTATGACATCACCACCACTGCATTCAGCACATCAGATCTCCTATATATGACATTACATCCACGGTGAATGACATCTCATTCCCTACACCTATGATATCACACCCACTCTATGTGTGTCATCACACACCCAATGTATCTACTTTATCAAAATCAGTGTACGTATGACATAACAGCCACTATATGTGTGACATCATATGCACTGCATATGACATCACACCCACTCTTTATGACGTCACACCGCTTTATTTATGACATCACGTCCACTGTATACGTGTCATCACACCCACACTATCGATGGTATCACGGCCAATATATGTATGATATCTCATCCAGTATACATGTGACATCATATCCACTATATTTATTCCATGATACACACTATGTATGACATCACAACACTGTGTGTTGATGAGATCACACTAGGCATATGTGTGACATCATTTGCACTACAGAAGTCGTCACATATTATCTATTACTGCAAACCACAGTATTTTTTACATCACATCCACTTCAGGCATGACATCACACCCACTGTATCTTTGTCATGACAATTTCTTCACTGACATCACACACACTTTTGTATGCCATCAAACCAACAGTATGCGAGACATCCTATGCATATATATATAACATCACATTCACACCTTGAGTCTTCAGACTACTGTACTTATGACATCACAACCTCTGTATATGAATCTACATTCAGGATATAGGGCAACATATACACTACACATGTAACATCACAACCACTAATCTGTGTCATCACAACGACTGTATTGATAACATCACACACACTCGTTGTATTACCTCACACTCGCCATATACATGGAAACTTGGCACTATACACAACATCACATCCTCACTTATAACATTAAAACCACCGGCTTATGGCATCACGAGACGGCATTCATGACATCACATCCACTCTATTCATGAAATCACACGCACTGTATATGACATCACATACACTATACTTGTGACATCACAGCCACTGTATCTATAACACACACCTACTATGTTTATGACATCATACTCAGTGTATATGACATTTCACATGGTGTATGAATGACAACACAACCACTGTTTCCGACATCACACCTACTGTATCTGTGTAATCACACCAACTTGATTGACGGTATGTATGAAACATGATGTATGTATGAAATCAAACCCACAGCATGTAGGACACAATAGGCACTCTATATGATATTACAGGCACTCTTGATAACATCATATCGGTGTTTGTAAGCCATGGCAACCACTATGTTTATGACATCATATCCACTATATATGATCTCACCCACACTGTGTACATGACAACACAAGTTCTGTATCTGACTTGAAACGCATTCTCTCTGCCACCACACCCACTCTATATGTCATCACACCCACTCTGTCGAAGACATCACACCAACTAGGTAAGACATCACAGGTGGCATATGTATGCCATCCTATGCACTATACATGACATCATATCCACACTTTATGACAACATTCCTTAGTATTTATGACATCACATGCACTCTACTCATGACATCACACGCACTACATATGACATGTCTTCTACTGTGTGTGACAGCACATTCACTCTATGTGTGACTTCTCACAATGACTGTGACATCGATGACATCACACACACTACGTTTATGACATATCTGCTTTATATGGCATCAAACAGAGTGTTATGACAATACAGCCATTGCGTGCTTCACAGCCACTATGTCTGATATCACACCCACTGTATCTGTGTCATCACACTGAATGTATCAATTTCATCAAACCCAGTGTGTGTATGACACATCATCTCCACTAAATATATGAAATCATATGTGATACATATGACATCACATCCACTCTTTAAGACATCACACCACCTTATGACATCACGTCCACTATATATGACATCACTCCATTATATCTGACCTCACGTCCACTGTATCTGTGTCACCACACCCACCCAATCGATGGTATCTCAGCCAATATATGTATGACATCACATCCAGTATACGTGTGACCTCCTATCCACTGTATTTGTGGCATGATACACTCTATGTATGACATCACAACACTCGGTGTTGATGTCACCACACTCGGCATATGTATGACATCATTTGCACTATAGATGTCATCACATCCGCTCTGTCACAGCAACCACCACATATTTTATGATGTCACATCCACTTCAGGCATGACATCATACTTACTCTATCAGACATCGCACCTAGTGTATCTTGGTCCTCACAAACTCTCCGCGGATATCACATCCACTTTTGTATGACATCACACCCACTACATGTGTGACATCATATGCACTGTAATAACATCCCATCCACTGCTTTTGTCATCACACTACTGTACTTATGACAGCACAACCTCTATTTATGAAACCACATCCCGTATGCAGGGCAACATATACATTATACATGTGACATCACAGCCAGTAATCTGAGTCATCACAACCATTATTGACAATGTCACACCCACTCTTTGTATGACTTCACTCTTGGCATATGTATAGCACCTATTGCACTATAGAAGAAATCACATCCTCATATTATGACATCAAAACACCGTTTTTTTTTAAGACATCACACACAGTATACTTGACATCATATCCACCGTATCTGTGTCATCACATCCACTGTATTGATGATCATATCATACCATCTGTATTTATGAGGTCTCATCGACTATGTATGATGACATCATAACCATTGTATAAAACATCATATTCACTCTATTTGTAGCATCGCAGAAACGGTATCTGTGTCTCACACACACTCTTTCCATCATATCACAACCTTGGTATGTATGACATCACATCAACTATATGTTTAACATCATATACACTATATAAGTCATCACATCCACATTTTATGAGATCATACCACATTTCTTTGAACAGCAATTGCACTGTGCTTATGGTATCACTCCCACTATCTGACATTGCATCAACTGTACCTGTGTCATCACAACCACTCTATTGATGATCTCTGGACAACTCTCTATATGACATCACACTCAGTTTATGTATGGCATCTTATGCACTATACATAACGTCACATCCACTCTTTATGATTTCACATTGTAGTCATCACATTACATCCACTGAATTCATGATATCACACACGCTATATATGCCATCACACACACAAGACAACACGATGTTATATATCTGCCATCTCACCCACTATATCTGACACTGCATCCATTGTATCTGGGTCATCAAAACCAGTGTATCAATTACACCACATCCACTCTCTGGATCACATCACACACACTATATGTATGACATCATATTCAGTATGCATGACATGGCCTGAACTCTATGACCTCAGACCCCTATATGTATGACATGACATTCAGTATATTTATGACATCATATCCAATATATATGATATCACACACACTGCTTTCATGACAACACAATGGCTATTCCTGACATCACACCCACTATATTTGACATCACAACCAATCTATCAGTGTCGTCACACCCGCTGTATCGATGACATCACAAGTATGGAAGTCATCACACTTGGCATACGTATGACACCATACACATTCTACAAGAAATCACATTCACAATTTATGACATCAATATTCAGTATTTATGACATCACCACCACTGCATTCAGCACATCATCAGATCTCCTATATATGACATTACATCCACGGTGAATGACATCTCATTCCCTACACCTATGATATCACACCCCACTCTATGTGTGTCATCACACCCAATGTATCTACTTTATCAAAATCAGTGTACGTATGACATAACAGCCACTATATGTGTGACATCATATGCACTGCATATGACATCACACCCACTCTTTATGACGTCACACCGCTTTATTTATGACATCACGTCCACTGTATACGTGTCATCACACCCACACTATCGATGGTATCACGGCCAATATATGTATGATATCTCATCCAGTATACATGTGACATCATATCCACTATATTTATTCCATGATACACACTATGTATGACATCACAACACTGTGTGTGTTGATGAGATCACACTAGGCATATGTGTGACATCATTTGCACTACAGAAGTCGTCACATATTATCTATTACTGCAAACCACAGTTTTTTTACATCACATCCACTTCAGGCATGACATCACACCCACTGTATCTTTGTCATGACAATTTCTTCACTGACATCACACACACTTTTGTATGCCATCAAACCAACAGTATGCGAGACATCCTATGCACTATATATAACATCACATTCACACCTTGAGTCTTCAGACTACTGTACTTATGACATCACAACCTCTGTATATGAATCTACATTCAGGATATAGGGCAACATATACACTACACATGTAACATCACAACCACTAATCTGTGTCATCACAACGACTGTATTGATAACACACACACACTCGTTGTATTACCTCACACTCGCCATATACATGGAAACTTGGCACTATACACAACATCACATCCTCACTTATAACATTAAAACCACCGGCTTATGGCATCACGAGACGGCATTCATGACATCACATCCACTCTATTCATGAAATCACACGCACTGTATATGACATCACATACACTATACTTGTGACATCACAGCCACTGTATCTATAACAACACACCTACTATGTTTATGACATCATACTCAGTGTATATGACATTTCACATGGTGTATGAATGACAACACAACCACTGTTTCCGACATCACACCTACTGTATCTGTGTAATCACACCAACTTGATTGACGGTATGAAACATGATGTATGTATGAAATCAAACCCACAGCATGTAGGACACAATAGGCACTCTATATGATATTACAGGCACTCTTGATAACATCATATCGGTGTTTGTAAGCCATGGCAACCACTATGTTTATGACATCATATCCACTATATATGATCTCACCCACACTGTGTACATGACAACACAAGTTCTGTATCTGACTTGAAACGCATTCTCTCTGCCACCACACCCACTCTATATGTCATCACACCCACTCTGTCGAAGACATCACACCAACTAGGTAAGACATCACAGGTGGCATATGTATGCCATCCTATGCACTATACATGACATCATATCCACACTTTATGACAACATTCCTTAGTATTTATGACATCACATGCACTCTACTCATGACATCACGCACACACGCACTACATATGACATGTCTTCTACTGTGTGTGACAGCACATTCACTCTATGTGTGACTTCTCACAATGACTGTTTCGATGACATCACACACACTACGTTTATGACATATCTGCTTTATATGGCATCAAACAGAGTGTTATGACAATACAGCCATTGCGTGCTTCACAGCCACTATGTCTGATATCACACCCACTGTATCTGTGTCATCACACTGAATGTATCAATTTCATCAAACCCAGTGTGTGTGTGACATCATCTCCACTAAATATATGAAATCATATGTGATACATATGACATCACATCCACTCTTTAAGACATCACACCACCTTATGACATCACGTCCACTATATATGACATCACTCCATTATATCTGACCTCACGTCCACTGTATCTGTGTCACCACACCCACCCAATCGATGGTATCTCAGCCAATATATGTATGATATCACATCCAGTATACGTGTGACCTCCTATCCACTGTATTTGTGGCATGATACACTCTATGTATGACATCACAACACTCGGTGTTGATGTCACCACACTCGGCATATGTATGACATCATTTGCACTATAGATGTCATCACATCCGCTCTGTCACAGCAAACCACATATTTTATGATGTCACATCCACTTCAGGCATGACATCATACTTACTCTATCAGACATCGCACCTAGTGTATCTTGGTCCTCACAAACTCTCCGCGGATATCACATCCACTTTTTTGTATGACATCACACCCACTACATGTGTGACATCATATGCACTGTAATAACATCCCATCCACTGCTTTTGTCATCACACTACTGTACTTATGACAGCACAACCTCTATTTATGAAACCACATCCCGTATGCAGGGCAACATATACATTATACATGTGACATCACAGCCAGTAATCTGAGTCATCACAACCATTATTGACAATGTCACACCCACTCTTTGTATGACTTCACTCTTGGCATATGTATAGCACCTATTGCACTATAGAAGAAATCACATCCTCATATTATGACATCAAAACACCGTTTTTTTTTTAAGACATCACACACAGTATACTTGACATCATATCCACCGTATCTGTGTCATCACATCCACTGTATTGATGATATCATACCATCTGTATTTATGAGGTCTCATCGACTATGTATGATGACATCATAACCATTGTATAAAACATCATATTCACTCTATTTGTAGCATCGCAGAAACGGTATCTGTGTCTCACACACACTCTTTCCATCATATCACAACCTTGGTATGTATGACATCACATCAACTATATGTTTAACATCATATACACTATATAAGTCATCACATCCACATTTTATGAGATCATACCACATTTCTTTGAACAGCAATTGCACTGTGCTTATGGTATCACTCCCACTATCTGACATTGCATCAACTGTACCTGTGTCATCACAACCACTCTATGATGATCTCTGGACAACTCTCTATATGACATCACACTCAGTTTATGTATGGCATCTTATGCACTATACATAACGTAACGTCACATCCACTCTTTATGATTTCACACCATTGTAGTCATCACATTACATCCACTGAATTCATGATCACACACTATATATATGCCACACACACAAGACAACACGATGTTATATCTGCCATCTCACCCACTATATCTGACACTGCATCCATTGTATCTGGGTCATCAAAACCAGTGTACAATTACACCACATCCACTCTCTGGATCACATCACACACACTATATGTATGACATCATATTCAGTATGCATGACATGGCCTGAACTCTATGACCTCAGACCCCTATATGTATGACATGACATTCAGTATATTTATGACATCATATCCAATATATATGATATCACACACACTGCTTTCATGACAACACAATGGCTATTCCTGACATCACACCCACTATATTTGACATCACAACCAATCTATCAGTGTCGTCACACCCGCTGTATCGATGACATCACAAGTATGGAAGTCATCACACTTGGCATACGTATGACACCATACACACATTCTACAAGAAATCACATTCACAATTTATGACATCAATATTCAGTATTTATGACATCACCACCACTGCATTCAGCACATCAGATCTCCTATATATGACATTACATCCACGGTGAATGACATCTCATTCCCTACACCTATGATATCACACCCACTCTATGTGTGTCATCACACCCAATGTATCTACTTTATCAAAATCAGTGTACGTATGACATAACAGCCACTATATGTGTGACATCATATGCACTGCATATGACATCACACCCACTCTTTATGACGTCACACCGCTTTATTTATGACATCACGTCCACTGTATACGTGTCATCACACCCACACTATCGATGGTATCACGGCCAATATATGTATGATATCTCATCCAGTATACATGTGACATCATATATCCACTATATTTATTCCATGATACACACTATGTATGACATCACAACACTGTGTGTTGATGAGATCACACTAGGCATATGTGTGACATCATTTGCACTACAGAAGTCGTCACATATTATCTATTACTGCAAACCACAGTTTTTTTTTACATCACATCCACTTCAGGCATGACATCACACCCACTGTATCTTTGTCATGACAATTTCTTCACTGACATCACACACACTTTTGTATGCCATCAAACCAACAGTATGCGAGACATCCTATGCACTATATATAACATCACATTCACACCTTGAGTCTTCAGACTACTGTACTTATGACATCACAACCTCTGTATATGAATCTACATTCAGGATATAGGGCAACATATACACTACACATGTAACATCACAACCACTAATCTGTGTCATCACAACGACTGTATTGATAACATCACACACACTCGTTGTATTACCTCACACTCGCCATATACATGGAAACTTGGCACTATACACAACATCACATCCTCACTTATAACATTAAAACCACCGGCTTATGGCATCACGAGACGGCATTCATGACATCACATCCACTCTATTCATGAAATCACACGCACTGTATATATGACATCACATACACTATACTTGTGACATCACAGCCACTGTATCTATAACAACACACCTACTATGTTTATGACATCATACTCAGTGTATATGACATTTCACATGGTGTATGAATGACAACACAACCACTGTTTCCGACATCACACCTACTGTATCTGTGTAATCACACCAACTTGATTGACGGTATGAAACATGATGTATGTATGAAATCAAACCCACAGCATGTAGGACACAATAGGCACTCTATATGATATTACAGGCACTCTTGATAACATCATATCGGTGTTTGTAAGCCATGGCAACCACTATGTTTTTATGACATCATATCCACTATATATGATCTCACCCACACTGTGTACATGACAACACAAGTTCTGTATCTGACTTGAAACGCATTCTCTCTGCCACCACACCCACTCTATATGTCATCACACCCACTCTGTCGAAGACATCACACCAACTAGGTAAGACATCACAGGTGGCATATGTATGCCATCCTATGCACTATACATGACATCATATCCACACTTTATGACAACATTCCTTAGTATTTATGACATCACATGCACTCTACTCATGACATCACACGCACTACATATGACATGTCTTCTACTGTGTGTGACAGCACATTCACTCTATGTGTGACTTCTCACAATGACTGTTTCGATGACATCACACACACTACGTTTATGACATATCTGCTTTATATGGCATCAAACAGAGTGTTATGACAATACAGCCATTGCGTGCTTCACAGCCACTATGTCTGATATCACACCCACTGTATCTGTGTCATCACACTGAATGTATCAATTTCATCAAACCCAGTGTGTGACATGACATCATCTCCACTAAATATATGAAATCATATGTGATACATATGACATCACATCCACTCTTTAAGACATCACACCACCTTATGACATCACGTCCACTATATATGACATCACTCCATTATATCTGACCTCACGTCCACTGTATCTGTGTCACACCACACCACCCAATCGAATCGATGGTATCTCAGCCAATATATGTATGATATCACATCCAGTATACGTGTGACCTCCTATCCACTGTATTTGTGGCATGATACACTCTATGTATGACATCACAACACTCGGTGTTGATGTCACCACACTCGGCATATGTATGACATCATTTGCACTATAGATGTCATCACATCCGCTCTGTCACAGCAAACCACATATTTTATGATGTCACATCCACTTCAGGCATGACATCATACTTACTCTATCAGACATCGCACCTAGTGTATCTTGGTCCTCACAAACTCTCCGCGGATATCACATCCACTTTTGTATGACATCACACCCACTACATGTGTGACATCATATGCACTGTAATAACATCCCATCCACTGCTTTTGTCATCACACTACTGTACTTATGACAGCACAACCTCTATTTATGAAACCACATCCCGTATGCAGGGCAACATATACATTATACATGTGACATCACAGCCAGTAATCTGAGTCATCCAACCATTATTGACAATGTCACACCCACTCTTTGTATGACTTCACTCTTGGCATATGTATAGCACCTATTGCACTATAGAAGAAATCACATCCTCATATTATGACATCAAAACACCGTTTTTTAAGACATCACACACAGTATACTTGACATCATATCCACCGTATCTGTGTCATCACATCCACTGTATTGATGATATCATACCATCTGTATTTATGAGGTCTCATCGACTATGTATGATGACATCATAACCATTGTATAAAACATCATATTCACTCTATTTGTAGCATCGCAGAAACGGTATCTGTGTCTCACACACACACTCTTTCCATCATATCACAACCTTGGTATGTATGACATCACATCAACTATATGTTTAACATCATATACACTATATAAGTCATCACATCCACATTTTATGAGATCATACCACATTTCTTTGAACAGCAATTGCACTGTGCTTATGGTATCACTCCCACTATCTGACATTGCATCAACTGTATGTGTCATCACAACCACTCTATTGATGATCTCTGACACACTCTCTCTATATGACATCACACTCAGTTTATGTATGGCATCTTATGCACTATACATAACGTCACATCCACTCTTTATGATTTCACACCATTGTAGTCATCACATTACATCCACTGAATTCATGATATCACACACGCTATATATGCCATCACACACAAGACAACACGATGTTATATCTGCCATCTCACCCACTATATCTGACACTGCATCCATTGTATCTGGGTCATCAAAACCAGTGTATCAATTACACCACATCCACTCTCTGGATCACACACACACACTATATGTATGACATCATATTCAGTATGCATGACATGGCCTGAACTCTATGACCTCAGACCCCTATATGTATGACATGACATTCAGTATATTTATGACATCATATCCAATATATATGATATCACACACACTGCTTTCATGACAACACAATGGCTATTCCTGACATCACACCCACTATATTGACATCACAACCAATCTATCAGTGTGTCGTCACACCCGCTGTATCGATGACATCACAAGTATGGAAGTCATCACACTTGGCATACGTATGACACCATACACATTCTACAAGAAATCACATTCACAATTTATGACATCAATATTCAGTATTTATGACATCACCACCACTGCATTCAGCACATCAGATCTCCTATATATGACATTACATCCACGGTGAATGACATCTCATTCCCTACACCTATGATATCACACCCACTCTATGTGTGTCATCACACCCAATGTATCTACTTTATCAAAATCAGTGTACGTATGACATAACAGCCACTATATGTGTGACATCATATGCACTGCATATGACATCACACCCACTCTTTATGACGTCACACCGCTTTATTTATGACATCACGTCCACTGTATACGTGTCATCACACCCACACTATCGATGGTATCACGGCCAATATATGTATGATATCTCATCCAGTATACATGTGACATCATCATATCCACTATATTTATTCCATGATACACACTATGTATGACATCACAACACTGTGTGTTGATGAGATCACACTAGGCATATGTGTGACATCATTTGCACTACAGAAGTCGTCACATATTATCTATTACTGCAAACCACAGTTTTTTTTTTACATCACATCCACTTCAGGCATGACATCACACCCACTGTATCTTTGTCATGACAATTTCTTCACTGACATCACACACACTTTTGTATGCCATCAAACCAACAGTATGCGAGACATCCTATGCACTATATATAACATCACATTCACACCTTGAGTCTTCAGACTACTGTACTTATGACATCACAACCTCTGTATATGAATCTACATTCAGGATATAGGGCAACATATACACTACACATGTAACATCACAACCACTAATCTGTGTCATCACAACGACTGTATTGATAACATCACACACACTCGTTGTATTACCTCACACTCGCCATATACATGGAAACTTGGCACTATACACAACATCACATCCTCACTTATAACATTAAAACCACCGGCTTATGGCATCACGAGACGGCATTCATGACATCACATCCACTCTATTCATGAAATCACACGCACTGTATATGACATCACATACACTATACTTGTGACATCACAGCCACTGTATCTATAACAACACACCTACTATGTTTATGACATCATACTCAGTGTATATGACATTTCACATGGTGTATGAATGACAACACAACCACTGTTTCCGACATCACACCTACTGTATCTGTGTAATCACACCAACTTGATTGACGGTATGAAACATGATGTATGTATGAAATCAAACCCACAGCATGTAGGACACAATAGGCACTCTATATGATATTACAGGCACTCTTGATAACATCATATCGGTGTTTGTAAGCCATGGCAACCACTATGTTTATGACATCATATCCACTATATATGATCTCACCCACACTGTGTACATGACAACACAAGTTCTGTATCTGACTTGAAACGCATTCTCTCTGCCACCACACCCACTCTATATGTCATCACACCCACTCTGTCGAAGACATCACACCAACTAGGTAAGACATCACAGGTGGCATATGTATGCCATCCTATGCACTATACATGACATCATATCCACACTTTATGACAACATTCCTTAGTATTTATGACATCACATGCACTCTACTCATGACATCACACGCACTACATATGACATGTCTTCTACTGTGTGTGACAGCACATTCACTCTATGTGTGACTTCTCACAATGACTTTTTCGATGACATCACACACACTACGTTTATGACATATCTGCTTTATATGGCATCAAACAGAGTGTTATGACAATACAGCCATTGCGTGCTTCACAGCCACTATGTCTGATATCACACCCACTGTATCTGTGTCATCACACTGAATGTATCAATTTCATCAAACCCAGTGTGTGTGTGACATCATCTCCACTAAATATATGAAATCATATGTGATACATATGACATCACATCCACTCTTTAAGATCATCACACCACCTTATGACATCACGTCCACTATATATGACATCACTCCATTATATCTGACCTCACGTCCACTGTATCTGTGTCACCACACCCACCCAATCGATGGTATCTCAGCCAATATATGTATGATATCACATCCAGTATACGTGTGACCTCCTATCCACTGTATTTGTGGCATGATACACTCTATGTATGACATCACAACACTCGGTGTTGATGTCACCACACTCGGCATATGTATGACATCATTTGCACTATAGATGTCATCACATCCGCTCTGTCACAGCAAACCACATATTTTATGATGTCACATCCACTTCAGGCATGACATCATACTTACTCTATCAGACATCGCACCTAGTGTATCTTGGTCCTCACAAACTCTCCGCGGATATCACATCCACTTTTGTATGACATCACACCCACTACATGTGTGACATCATATGCACTGTAATAACATCCCATCCACTGCTTTTGTCATCACACTACTGTACTTATGACAGCACAACAACCTTTATTTATGAAACCACATCCCGTATGCAGGGCAACATATACATTATACATGTGACATCACAGCCAGTAATCTGAGTCATCACAACCATTATTGACAATGTCACACCCACTCTTTGTATGACTTCACTCTTGGCATATGTATAGCACCTATTGCACTATAGAAGAAATCACATCCTCATATTATGACATCAAAACACCGTTTTTAAGACATCACACACAGTATACTTGACATCATATCCACCGTATCTGTGTCATCACATCCACTGTATTGATGATATCATACCATCTGTATTTATGAGGTCTCATCGACTATGTATGATGACATCATAACCATTGTATAAAACATCATATTCACTCTATTTGTAGCATCGCAGAAACGGTATCTGTGTCTCACACACACTCTTTCCATCATATCACAACCTTGGTATGTATGACATCACATCAACTATATGTTTAACATCATATACACTATATAAGTCATCACATCCATTTTTATGAGATCATACCACATTTCTTTGAACAGCAATTGCACTGTGCTTATGGTATCACTCCCACTATCTGACATTGCATCAACTGTACCTGTGTCATCACAACCACTCTATTGATGATCTCTGGACAACTCTCTATATGACATCACACTCAGTTTATGTATGGCATCTTATGCACTATACATAACGTCACATCCACTCTTTATGATTTCACACCATTGTAGTCATCACATTACATCCACTGAATTCATGATATCACACACGCTATATATGCCATCACACACAAGACAACACGATGTTATATCTGCCATCTCACCCACTATATCTGACACTGCATCCATTGTATCTGGGTCATCAAAACCAGTGTATCAATTACACCACATCCACTCTCTGGATCACATCACACACACTATATGTATGACATCATATTCAGTATGCATGACATGGCCTGAACTCTATGACCTCAGACCCCTATATGTATGACATGACATTCAGTCAGTATATTTATGACATCATATCCAATATATATGATATCACACACACTGCTTTCATGACAACACAATGGCTATTCCTGACATCACACCCACTATATTTGACATCACAACCAATCTATCAGTGTCGTCACACCCGCTGTATCGATGACATCACAAGTATGGAAGTCATCACACTTGGCATACGTATGACACCATACACATTCTACAAGAAATCACATTCACAATTTATGACATCAATATTCAGTATTTATGACATCACCACCACTGCATTCAGCACATCAGATCTCCTATATATGACATTACATCCACGGTGAATGACATCTCATTCCCTACACCTATGATATCACACCCACTCTATGTGTGTCATCACACCCAATGTATCTACTTTATCAAAATCAGTGTACGTATGACATAACAGCCACTATATGTGTGACATCATATGCACTGCATATGACATCACACCCACTCTTTATGACGTCACACCGCTTTATTTATGACATCACGTCCACTGTATACGTGTCATCACACCCACACTATCGATGGTATCACGGCCAATATATGTATGATATCTCATCCAGTATACATGTGACATCATATCCACTATATTTATTCCATGATACACACTATGTATGACATCACAACACTGTGTGTTGATGAGATCACACTAGGCATATGTGTGACATCATTTGCACTACAGAAGTCGTCACATATTATCTATTACTGCAAACCACAGTATTTTTTACATCACATCCACTTCAGGCATGACATCACACCCACTGTATCTTTGTCATGACAATTTCTTCACTGACATCACACACACTTTTGTATGCCATCAAACCAACAGTATGCGAGACATCCTATGCACTATATATAACATCACATTCACACCTTGAGTCTTCAGACTACTGTACTTATGACATCACAACCTCTGTATATGAATCTACATTCAGGATATAGGGCAACATATACACTACACATGTAACATCACAACCACTAATCTGTGTCATCACAACGACTGTATTGATAACATCACACACACTCGTTGTATTACCTCACACTCGCCATATGCATGGAAACTTGGCACTATACACAACATCACATCCTCACTTATAACATTAAAACCACCGGCTTATGGCATCACGAGACGGCATTCATGACATCACATCCACTCTATTCATGAAATCACACGCACTGTATATGACATCACATACACTATACTTGTGACATCACAGCCACTGTATCTATAACAACACACCTACTATGTTTATGACATCATACTCAGTGTATATGACATTTCACATGGTGTATGAATGACAACACAACCACTGTTTCCGACATCACACCTACTGTATCTGTGTAATCACACCAACTTGATTGACGGTATGAAACATGATGTATGTATGAAATCAAACCCACAGCATGTAGGACACAATAGGCACTCTATATGATATTACAGGCACTCTTGATAACATCATATCGGTGTTTGTAAGCCATGGCAACCACTATGTTTATGACATCATATCCACTATATATGATCTCACCCACACTGTGTACATGACAACACAAGTTCTGTATCTGACTTGAAACGCATTCTCTCTGCCACCACACCCACTCTATATGTCATCACACCCACTCTGTCGAAGACATCACACCAACTAGGTAAGACATCACAGGTGGCATATGTATGCCATCCTATGCACTATACATGACATCATATCCACACTTTATGACAACATTCCTTAGTATTTATGACATCACATGCACTCTACTCATGACATCACACGCACTACATATGACATGTCTTCTACTGTGTGTGACAGCACATTCACTCTATGTGTGACTTCTCACAATGACTGTTTCGATGACATCACACACACTACGTTTATGACATATCTGCTTTATATGGCATCAAACAGAGTGTTATGACAATACAGCCATTGCGTGCTTCACAGCCACTATGTCTGATATCACACCCACTGTATCTGTGTCATCACACTGAATGTATCAATTTCATCAAACCCAGTGTGTGTGTGACATCATCTCCACTAAATATATGAAATCATATGTGATACATATGACATCACATCCACTCTTTAAGACATCACACCACCTTATGACATCACGTCCACTATATATGACATCACTCCATTATATCTGACCTCACGTCCACTGTATCTGTGTCACCACACCCACCCAATCGATGGTATCTCAGCCAATATATGTATGATATCACATCCAGTATACGTGTGACCTCCTATCCACTGTATTTGTGGCATGATACACTCTATGTATGACATCACAACACTCGGTGTTGATGTCACCACACTCGGCATATGTATGACATCATTTGCACTATAGATGTCATCACATCCGCTCTGTCACAAACCACATATTTTATGATGTCACATCCACTTCAGGCATGACATCATACTTACTCTATCAGACATCGCACCTAGTGTATCTTGGTCCTCACAAACTCTCCGCGGATATCACATCCACTTTTGTATGACATCACACCCACTACATGTGTGACATCATATGCACTGTAATAACATCCCATCCACTGCTTTTGTCATCACACTACTGTACTTATGACAGCACAACCTCTATTTATGAAACCACATCCCGTATGCAGGGCAACATATACATTATACATGTGACATCACAGCCAGTAATCTGAGTCATCACAACCATTATTGACAATGTCACACCCACTCTTTGTATGACTTCACTCTTGGCATATGTATAGCACCTATTGCACTATAGAAGAAATCACATCCTCATATTATGACATCAAAACACCGTTTTTTAAGACATCACACACAGTATACTTGACATCATATCCACCGTATCTGTGTCATCACATCCACTGTATTGATGATATCATACCATCTGTATTTATGAGGTCTCATCGACTATGTATGATGACATCATAACCATTGTATAAAACATCATATTCACTCTATTTGTAGCATCGCAGAAACGGTATCTGTGTCTCACACACACTCTTTCCATCATATCACAACCTTGGTATGTATGACATCACATCAACTATATGTTTAACATCATATACACTATATAAGTCATCACATCCACATTTTATGAGATCATACCACATTTCTTTGAACAGCAATTGCACTGTGCTTATGGTATCACTCCCACTATCTGACATTGCATCAACTGTACCTGTGTCATCACAACCACTCTATGATGATGATCTCTGGACAACTCTCTATATGACATCACACTCAGTTTATGTATGGCATCTTATGCACTATACATAACGTCACATCCACTCTTTATGATTTCACACCATTGTAGTCATCACATTACATCCACTGAATTCATGATATCACACACGCTATATATGCCATCACACACAAGACAACACGATGTTATATCTGCCATCTCACCCACTATATCTGACACTGCATCCATTGTATATCTGGGTCATCAAAACCAGTGTATCAATTACACCACATCCACTCTCTGGATCACATCACACACACTATATGTATGACATCATATTCAGTATGCATGACATGGCCTGAACTCTATGACCTCAGACCCCTATATGTATGACATGACATTCAGTATATTTATGACATCATATCCAATATATATGATATCACACACACTGCTTTCTTGACATGACAACACAATGGCTATTCCTGACATCACACCCCACTATATTTGACATCACAACCAATCTATCAGTGTCGTCACACCCGCTGTATCGATGACATCACAAGTATGGAAGTCATCACACTTGGCATACGTATGACACCATACACATTCTACAAGAAATCACATTCACAATTTATGACATCAATATTCAGTATTTATGACATCACCACCACTGCATTCAGCACATCAGATCTCCTATATATGACATTACATCCACGGTGAATGACATCTCATTCCCTACACCTATGATATCACACACCCACTCTATGTGTGTCATCACACCCAATGTATCTACTTTATCAAAATCAGTGTACGTATGACATAACAGCCACTATATGTGTGACATCATATGCACTGCATATGACATCACACCCACTCTTTATGACGTCACACACCGCTTTATTTATGACATCACGTCCACTGTATACGTGTCATCACACCCACACTATCGATGGTATCACGGCCAATATATGTATGATATCTCATCCAGTATACATGTGACATCATCATATCCACTATATTTATTCCATGATACACACTATGTATGACATCACAACACTGTGTGTTGATGAGATCACACTAGGCATATGTGTGACATCATTTGCACTACAGAAGTCGTCACATATTATCTATTACTGCAAACCACAGTATTTTTTACATCACATCCACTTCAGGCATGACATCACACCCACTGTATCTTTGTCATGACAATTTCTTCACTGACATCACACACACTTTTGTATGCCATCAAACCAACAGTATGCGAGACATCCTATGCACTATATATAACATCACATTCCACACCTTGAGTCTTCAGACTACTGTACTTATGACATCACAACCTCTGTATATGAATCTACATTCAGGATATAGGGCAACATATACACTACACATGTAACATCACAACCACTAATCTGTGTCATCACAACGACTGTATTGATAACATCACACACACTCGTTGTATTACCTCACACTCGCCATATGCATGGAAACTTGGCACTATACACAACATCACATCCTCACTTATAACATTAAAACCACCGGCTTATGGCATCACGAGACGGCATTCATGACATCACATCCACTCTATTCATGAAATCACACGCACTGTATATGACATCACATACACTATACTTGTGACATCACAGCCACTGTATCTATAACAACACACCTACTATGTTTATGACATCATACTCAGTGTATATGACATTTCACATGGTGTATGAATGACAACACAACCACTGTTTCCGACATCACACCTACTGTATCTGTGTAATCACACCAACTTGATTGACGGTATGAAAACATGATGTATGTATGAAATCACACCCACAGCATGTAGGACACAATAGGCACTCTATATGATATTACAGGCACTCTTGATAACATCATATCGGTGTTTGTAAGCCATGGCAACCACTATGTTTATGACATCATATCCACTATATATGATCTCACCCACACTGTGTACATGACAACACAAGTTCTGTATCTGACTTGAAACGCATTTCTCTCTGCACCACACCCACTCTATATGTCATCACACCCACTCTGTCGAAGACATCACACCAACTAGGTAAGACATCACAGGTGGCATATATGTATGCCATCCTATGCACTATACATGACATCATATCCACACTTTATGACAAGAATCCTTTAGTGTTTATGACATCACATGCACTCTACTCATGACACACATGCACTAATATGACATGTCTTCTACTGTGTGTGACAGCACATTCACTCTATGTGTGACTTCTCACAATGACTGTTTCGATGACATCA
>JAJLRB010000202.1:0-27977 GCA_020976825.1 Odocoileus hemionus
CACTCACACTGTATTGACAAACGTCACACTACTCTTTTATACATCTCTTTTGCGTATGTATAGCATTTGTGCACTGGAGTAGACATCACATTCCTCACCGTTACGGGGATATCAACACACCATTTCGAAGCATCTACAACAAGGTATTATGTGACATTCATATGCCACAGTATCTCTGTCATCACTTCCAGTGTGTTTGATGATAATCTACAAACAAGTGTATCTATGAGATCTCATCCGCTATATTATGATGAGCATCATATCCATTGTATACTAATACATATTCTAATGTTTTCTGTTACGTCACTACCACTGTATCTGTTGTCTCATACCCTCTTTTCATCTTTTCACACCCTTTGTATGTATGACATCAGATACCATGTTTCGTACGTGCATCATAAACTCTATTTAAGGCCCTCACATCCACATTTTATGATTATCGACACCACATTATTTATGACTATCGCATTGACTCTGTATTCATGACATAACTACCAAATATATCTGACGATTACATGCACTCGTATCTGTGTCACCACAACCATCAAATGATGATCTCAGACCAAACTGTAAGACTGCTTGACATCACACCCAATGTTATTATGTAGCATATCTTAAAGCCCTATACATAACGGCGACATCCACTTCTTTTATGACTTCACTCGATTGGCACTCATCACATTACCTCCATTTGCATTCTTGGCATCACAGACCACTATACATGAGATCACACACATGACACAACAAACGTTATGATTATGGCCATCTCTCCCATTGTATCGTGAGTACTACTCCACTGTATTCTGTGTCCTCACAACAGTGTATCAATTATTACACACCCACTCTCTGGACGTATATCACAACACACTTGTTATGACAGCATATTCAGGATGAATGATATGACATAAAACTCCTTTATGACATCTCGCACCTATATGTATGTCATCAAGTTAGTATGTTTAGACTTCATATCAAATATTTATGTATCACACATACTGTCGTTTTCAAGAAAATGCATCGTCTATCGCATGATAAATCTCACCCACTATATTTGACATACCTGCTCACTGTTTGGTGCTCATCACATTACTGCTGTACACTTGTTAAACATGTGTTTCCGATGTAACCTCTGTGTCGATGACATCACAAGTTTGTTAAGCTATGAACACGGAACACTTATGAAATCATACACATTCTACATGACATCACTTTCACACTTTCATGACATCAATGATCAGCTTTTATGACATCCAGACATCTGCATTCATGACTCAGATCCCTTATATGACATCTACCCCCCACCTTTTTTTTTTCCCCCCACCAGGTTTATGCTCATCTCATCCCCTATACCTGTGTCATCACAGTACTCCATTGGGTACCGATCACATCTCCACTTAGTTCTGAATTCAATATCCACTATATTTGACATGAAACACACGTGTTAAAGAACAATACAAACCACTCTATTGACAGGCAATAAACTTCCATATCTGGATCAGTGTGATAACTCACATTTTTCAAGATATACACACACTGTATCGCAGGTCAGCAAACACTACTTTATGATAGAAACACTATGCATGATATACGAAATCTCCAACGCTGGGTGCTCAAGTGACTTATTATGACATCAAATTTTCTTTATCTCACATCACAACCTTTTATTGACAGACATCCACTATTCCTGTGTCCATCAACACAGATTATCGATCTATAAACACCACTGTATATATGATATCACTGTCACAATATCTATGACATCTTAAGAAAACTAATCGGACATAACATCCATCTGTATGATATCACCACACTCTATGACATCACCACACTGTTCGTCATGTCGATCAACGTATATTGACATCGACTCCACTGTTACTGGGTCATTACTGAGGTATTGTTTATACACACAGATTTATGTGTGATATCATACACCACTTACAGTGTGACATCCTATGGTTATTTGTGACATAACATCACTCTTTCTGACTCAAGTGCTGTATTCAGGGCAACACACCCAGTTCGCTTCATGACTACACCGACTCGCTATAGGACATCACATTCACTGTACTTGTGACTTCGCTGACCCACTGTAATATGAAAAGAACTACTATGCTGTACGACAATGTACTCAGAAAAATAAATCTCACTTGGTATGGTAGTGGAAACTTACCACTGATTCCCCATGTCATGGAAATTACTACGTTTAGGACATCATATCCACGATATTCGTTCTCACCCACAACTGTGTGTATGATTCAGAAGTTCTATATGTCTGTCTTGGAACCGTTCGAATGCCAGTCACATCCTCTGTATATGTCATCACACTCACACTTTATCGACGCCATTACAACAAACTTATCTAGATCTACAGAGTGCCATATAAGGATGCTATCAGATGCCACTGCACATTGAATCATTCACACTCTATGACAGAAATCCTCCAGTATTTATGACATCACATGATGTGTATCTGAAGTTCAAACACGCTTTGTGTTCGATATGATATTTCTCTACTGGTTTGATAAATTCACTTCATATATATGTGACATCATACAATGATCTATCTATGACATCACAAACTCTACCTTTTATGATCTTATCTACTTGAGATATGGCATCACACATGTGTTATGAGAAACAGAAATCGCCTTTTAGTCACTTCAACAGACTATCTTATCTTATTCACCACCGACTATATCTGTATCATCACTGCAAATGCATCAACTTTTAATCAAAACCCAGTGTATGTATGGACATCACCTCCACTATCATGTTTAGTGAAATCATATGTACACACCTTATGACAATTTCCAATCCACTCTTTACCACTACACCATTTATTTTATGACAATCACGTCCACCTATATTTGACCTAAAATCAACAATGGATTGTGTCCATCAGGGTACCCAGTCTATCTAAATGATATCACTAACATATATATATGCCATCACTTAAGTATACATTAGTGACATCTATTCCACTTTATTTATGACTCACACCAACTCTGTTAGATATCATCCCAAATCCTCTGTGTTTTGACACCACTACTTGCCATATCTGTAAATTTGATATCTTTTGCCACTGTTGATGGCACTAATCATCCTCTTTATAATACAGCTAACACCACAACGGTGGGAGGATGTCCACATTCCACTGCAAGTCATGACGAGCTCTCCCACTTTTATGGCGGACAGCAACACCAACCTAGCTATTCGTTGCCATCTACATCACCTCTCCAAGGATATCTACTATGCACCTTTGATGGGACATAACACACCCACTATACCGTGTTGACTTCTGAGTTGCCACTTCATATAACATCATATATACTCCCTTTAAGTCTTCAACTACTGCACTTATGAGTCACAACCTTATTTATGAAACCACTATCCAGTACGCCAGGGCTAATATATACCTGTACATGCGTACATTCACAGCAAAAATATTCTGTGTAATCACACCCACTGTATTGCAACGTCCCACCTAATATTGTATGACATCACAGTCTGCGTATGTATAGCATTTTGCCGTAGAAGACATTCACATGCCTCACGTTTGACATCAAAGCACAATTTAAGGCATCATACACTTATATTGTCATCATATTCAACAGTGTCACTCTGTCATCACATCCATTGTTTTGATGATTATCACAACAAGTGTATCTATGAGATCATCATCGCTATATATGATGATTTATCCATTGTATAAATACATATTCTAAAGTTTTGTTACGTCACTACACTGTATTCTGTGTCTTATACCTTTTATCTTCATCACACCCATTTGTATGTCTCGGAATAACCAGCCACTGTATTGGCGTACCGTCATAAACACTGTTTAAGGCATACATCCTATTTTATGGACATGTCACCACATTAGTTATGACTTTCGCATGCACTGTACTCATGGACATTCACTCCAAAATAAATCTGACATTGCATTCCCATGGCATCTGTGTCTAAAACCACACCTCTAATGATGAACTCAAGACCAACTGTCCGCGTGACATCCACACCCATTTTATGCTATGATATTTACGCATTTTCATAACGTGATCCATTCTTTATGAGCTCACCACTCACTTGTAGTAATCACATTACCTCCTTTGCAATTCGTGGCATCGGACATATAGATGAGATAACACACAGTGACAAAACAAATCGTTATATCTGCCATCCTCTACATTGGTATCGGAGACTACATTCATGTATCTGTGTTCTCAAAAATCCATGTGTATTCAATCTTTTACACACCTACCCACATTCCTGGACGATATCACACACATCTAGTATATGACAGCTTATTCCAGGATGAATGATATGACATAAACTTTTATGACATACACATGCCTATAGGTATGACATCACTGCTAGTATGTTTATGACATATATCAAATATTATGATATCACACATACTGCTTTTCAAGGAAATTGCATGTTTTACCTGATATCTTCACCACTATATTTGACATCACTGCAACTGTATTTGTGCATCAACACTTATGTGTACACTTGTAATCTGTGTATCGATGTACCTCGTGTCGATGACATACAAGTATGTAAGCTAATGGACAAGGCACACGTATGAACATCATACACATTCTTACAGGATCCATCTCACCTTTATGAACATCAATGATCAGTATTTATGAAATCACCAGACACTGCATTATGGACATCAGATCCATCTATATGTCATCACCATCACGGTTTATGCCATCTCAATCCCTCATACCTGTGACTTCTCAGTATCATTTGTACATCACTCCGCTCTGGTTTGAATTCATATCAAACTATATGTGAATGAAAACACCCGTGTTAAAGACAATACAAACCACTCTATCTGACAGCATAACTTCATAATCTGTATCGTAGTGTTAACTCCCATTCTATCAAAATCGAGATACCACACACTGTATTGCAAGTAGTCACCACCATTCTCTATGTATAGAAACACTATGCATTATATAACGAATTCACACCAACTGGGTGACATCAAGTGGACTCTATTCAAGACTTCAAAGTTTTCTTTATTCACATCACACCACTTTATATAATGACAGCACAGATCCACATTCCTGTGTCATCACACAACAGACTTATCGATCATAATAACACCAACTGTTATATATGATATCAAGTCACAATATCTTGAACATATTAAAGAAGATATAATAGGGCTCACATCCTCTCTGTTTGATATACACCACTCTATGAATCAACACCCACATGTTGTCATGTCCTTAACCCAGTATATCTGAACGCATCTCCACTGTACTGGGTCATTACTGAGGATATTGATTATTAACACACCAGCATTAGTGTGATATCATACCCACTATACGTTATGAAATCTATGGTTTAATTTGTGACATACCCCCACTCTTTCTGAACATCAAGTGTTGTATTCATTTAACACACCTCTGTGATCATGACACTCACCCGCCTATAGGACATAGAGATAACAAAAATCTATTGTGGGCATCTTCGCAGCTCACTGTAAATATGGACAATACACCTACTATGCTTTAGACAATAAATCAGATAGAAGTTTAAAATATCATCTTAGGTATGGTGAGTGGCACAACGCTCCATCAACTGCACTTCCTTGTCATCGGGCACATACTATCGATTTAGGAATCATATCAACTATATACTGTTTACCACCATACATCATGTGTATGATTCCACAAGTTCATATGTCTCTGTCTTGGAACCCTTCTAAATGCATCAATCCACTGTATAATGTCATCACACCCCCACTTTTGTCGGCGCCATTACACAAACTATGTAGGAGAACACGGTAGCACTATGTATGCCTAATCTAGATGCACTACTACCATGAACATCATATCACACTCTTTGACAGCAATCCTCAGTATTTTATGACATCCATGTGTGTATCTCATGCCATCACCACGCATTGTGTACGATTATCTGATCATTTCATCTGTTACTGTGTATGATATCACATTCCACTATATAAGTGACATCATACAATGACTCTATCTATGACATCACACAACTCTACCTTTAACTTATCTACAAGTTGATATGGCATCACACAGTGATATGACGAAACGTAGAAATCTTGTGTCCTTCACGGACACAATATCTGTATCCTCCGGAGTGTATTGTATCCATCACTGCAAATGCATCAATTTTTCATAACCCCAGTGTATGTATGACATCACTCATTATATGTATGAAAAACATAATGTTAAACTATGACATCCAAATCCCTCCTTTACCACATCACACACTTCTACTTATGGGCATCACGTCCACTATATCTGACTCACATCATCACTGGATCTGTGTCATCAGACCCGTCCTATCACAAATGATATCACAACAATATATATATGCGCTCTCACATACAGATATCGATGTGCCACATCCTATCCACTTTTTTATGACACCACACTCCACTCTGTATCATAAAATCCACAAACACTCTCGTGTTTATGACACCAAACGATGCCATATGTTGATCATCATTTGCACTGTAAGATGGCTATCTCATCCTATTTATAACCACGCAAACACAGTAGTATTTCATTGCATGACACATTCCATTCAGGACATGACGTTTCACATATTACGGGACAGCGACACCCACTGTCTCTTTGCCATCACATTTCTCTACATGACTATCAAACCGACCCTTGGATGTGACACTACAACACAAATATCCGTAGTGACTACAGATGCACTCTATCCCTCTCCAATCTACATCCTTCACAGTCTTCACGAATACTCCACATTAATGACGTTACAACCTTCAGCTATATGAAAAACACATCCAGTACGCAGGGCAATATATACCACTATTACATGCGAATCACAGCAAATAATATCTGTGTCATCCTCCCACTGTATATTGCCAACGTCACACTACTTTTGTATGACTATCATCATTTGCGTATATGTATAGCATTTTGCACTGTAGAAGACATCACATCCTCACGTTATGACATCAAAACCTCCAAATTTCTAAGGCATCACACCACTGTATATTTGACATCAATATCTCACAGTATCTCTGTCATCACATCCAGTGTTTTTGATGATATCACAGAATAAAGTGTATCTATGAGATCTCATCCGCTATATATGATGATGAATCATATCATTGTATACAATTACATATTCTAAAGTTTTGTTGACGTCTCTACACTGTATCTGTGTTCATACCATCCTCATTTCATTACTTATCACACCTTTTGTATGTATGACATCACACAATGTCTGCGTTACCGTCAATATAAACACTGTTTTTTAAGGCATCACATCCACATTTTTATGACATGGACACCACATGTATTTATGCACACCTTCGCAATGCACAGTACTCTTGACATCACTCCAAATCATAAAACCTTGACATTGGCTTTCACCTGCATCTGTGTCAGTCCCACACCACTCTAATGATGCATCTCAGACCAACTATACGCGTTCTTCGACCATCAACACCCTTTTTATAGTATGGCATATCTTACGCTCCTACCTATTCATATCAGCTCGCATCCACTTCTATTAATGAGCATACAACAGTGTCACGTCATCACATTACCTCCTTTGCATTTCGTCGGCTTCACAGACAACTATAGATGAGATAACACACATGACAAAAACAAACGTTATATCTGCCTCTCTCCCATGGTATTGCGAGACTACAGATTCACTCTATCTGTGTTCTCAAACCTAGTAGTATCAATTATACCATCACCCACTACTCTAGTGGCACCGATATCACACACACTCTGTATTGATGACATGCATAGTTCAGGAATGAATTGGTATGACAATAAACTCTTTATGACTCATCCACATCAGCTCTATATGTATGTACATCATCAGCTTAGTATTGTTTATGACATAATATCCTAATATTTTATGAAATCACACATACTGCTTTAGAAAAGGCATTCGTCTATACTGATATTCACCCACTATATTGTGACATACTGCTAACTGGTATATTGTTTGCCATCACACTTATGTGTTAACACTTGTAAACATGTGTTCGATGTACTCTGTGTCGATGACATCACAAGTATGTAAGCTATGACAAGGTCACTTATGAAAATCATACACATTTTAATGCCGTCACATTCCCATGTTATGGACATCAATGATCAGTATTATGACATTAACAGGGACATGCATTCAGAATCAGATCCCCTTATATGGAATCACATCCTCGGATTATGCCATCTCACCCCTATACCTGTTGACATCACAGCTACTACTACCAATTTGTACCATCACATCCACTAGGGTTATGATTCTTTTTCCACTATATTTGAACATGAACACACACCGTGTTAAGGACAATACAACCACTCTATCTGACCCGCTATAACTTCCCTTAATATGATATCAGTGTGTAACTCAACTTTAGCCAATGATATTACCACCCTGGATGCAGGTACAACCACAAATACTATATGTATAGAAATATGCCATTTATATATGACTCTAACCCACGTGGGTGACATCAAGTGACTCGTATTCATGACATTAAATTTTTTCTTATCTCACATCACACCTTTATATCTGACAGCACACTCCACTATTCTCGTGTCATCACCACACAGATATCGATCATATAACAACACATGTCTAATGATATTCACGTCCAATTATCTATGGGACATCTTAAGAACTACTTAGGACATAACATCCATCTGTATGATATCACACCAACTCTATGATTCACACACTCGGTTGTATGTCATAAACCCAGTATATCTGAGATCATCCACTGTTACCTGGGTCTTACTGAGGATATTGTATCGTATACAAACATCAGCATTATGTGTGATATCTATCCACTATACGTATGGACATCTAATGGTTAAATTTGTGACCTTAACAATCACTCTTTTGACATCAAGTGCTGTATTATGCATACACACCCAGTCGATTCATCGACCACCCACATCCCGCTCTTTAGGCCATTCACTTACACTGTACATTGTGATCTTCACAGCATGTAAATATGTCACCATTGACACCTACTATGGTGTCGACAAGTATCAGAAAATAACATCTCACTTGGTATGGGAAGTGTGAAACTCCTACCACTGTACCCATGGTCTTGAGCACATATACGTTTAGGGATAAATCATATCACTCTATACGTTCCTCCACACCACATGTGTGTATGGACTACACAAGTTATTTGTATTGTCTTGGAAACCGTTACTAACCTGCCATCACATCACTGTATTATGTCACTACCATCACATTTATCGACGCCACTTACACCAATCTTTATAGATCACTGGTGGCATTTGGAGCCATCAGATAGCTCTTACACATGACATCATTCCACACTCTATGACACGCAATTCCTCAGTCATTTATTAACATCACTGCTCTGATGTATATGACATCACACGCCATTGTGTACGATAGATATTTCATCTACTGTGTAGGATATCATCATTCACCTATATACGGTGAATACATACAATGACTCTCTCTATTACTTCACAAACTCTCTACCTTTATTGAACTTATCGACTTGTTATGGATCACACACTGTGTTATGAGAACAGAACCTTGTGTCTTCACCGGACACCACTATCTGATATCAAACCGATGCATCTATCTGTATCATCACTGCAAATGCATCTATTTTATCAAACCCAGTGTTATTGTATGACATCACGCAATCTACTATGTAGAATACATAGTAACACCTATGACATCAAATCCACTCTTTATCAACATCCACCACTTTATTTATGACGCATTCACGTCACTATATCTGACCTCACCATCAAGGATCTGTGTCATCTGACCAGTCTATCAATGATATAATACAAAACAATATAATATATTTCATCACACTCCAGTAAACATGTGACATCTATCACTTTATTTATGAAACAACAAAACTCAGGATAACATTCAAAAACCCATCTGTGTTTCAGCGACACCACACTTGCACTTATGTATGATTATTTGCACCTGTAGTATGGCATCTCATCCTCTTATCTAACAGCAAACAGGCGCAGTATTTATGATGGTCACATCACTTCAGACATGACGTCCACACTATAGGGACCGCATCCCACTGTATTCTTTTGCCATTCACATCCTATCCAATGATATCACACGCACTTTGATGTGGACATCACACCACCTATACGTGATGACCTTCAGTCTGCACTCTATAACATCAATTACTCCGTAAGTCTTCACAGACTACTCGCAACTTATGACGTCACACCTATATAAATATGAAACACATAAGTAGCAGGAATATATACCCCCTATCATGCGCATACAGCAAAATATTCTGTGTCCATCCCCCCACTGTATAGTGACAACATCACTCCTGCCCGTTGTATCGGACATTCACCTTATGCGTATGTCGTAGCCTCTTAGGCACTGTGGACAGACATCACATCCTCCACGTTACTCGACATCAAAACACCATTTTCTAAGGCATCACAGCACATATATTTGACATGATATCCTACAGTATCATCAGTCATCATAATCCACTTGTATCTGATGGATATCACAACAAATGTATCTATTGGAAGATCTCATCCGCTACTATTATGATGACATCATATCCATTGTTATACAATACATTATTCTACTAGTTTTTGTTACCCCTCACAACAACTGTATCTGTGTCTCTCCACACCCACTCTTTCCATCTTATCACCACCCTTTGTATGTCTGGAAATCACTCCCAGTTGTCTGGTACCAGTATAACACATATTTAAGGCATCACATTCACATTTTATGACATAACACACATTTATTTCATGACATTCGACGTGCACTGTACTCCATGATAATCACTCACAAATATATATCTGACATTGCATCCACTGCAATCTGTGGCAATCACAAACACTCTAATGGATGACCTCAGGGGACCTACTGTACGTATGACATCACACCCATTTTATGTATGACATCTTAGGCACTCTACAAAACGTCACATCCACTCTTTATAGACGTTCACAACATTGCAGTCATCGCAATACCTCTCATTGCTTTCGTGGCATCACGGACACTATAGACCACACCCGGGACGATCACACACAATGACAACGCCAAATGTTATAATCTGCCATCTCTACCATAGTATCTGAGGGACTAGCGTTCACGGTTTGCTGTGTCCTCAAAACCCTGTGTATCAAATTTATTACACACACCCACTATCTGGGACGACATATTCACACACACTCTGTGTATGACATGCACATTCATGGATTGAATTGACATGGACATATACTCTTTATGACTCTCACATCCCTATGTGTATGACATCACAGCTAATATATGTTTTATGTACATAATATCCAATATATTATGATATCACTACATAACTGCTTTCCTGGACAATACACGTTCATATGACATGACATCTCACCCTTACTATTATAGAAATCCACTGCCACTGTATTTGTGCCATCACACAGATGTACACTTGTACACTCATGTGTTATCGATGTGTACCTCTGATGTACGATGACCATCAAACACAGTATGTAACGCTAATGCTCATAGGCACATATTATGGACCATTAATACCATATTCCTACCACGAAACATCTACATTCACACTTTTAATGACATCAATGATCAGTATTTATGACATCAATGATCAGTGTTTTATGACATCACACGACACTGGCATTCATGACTAGCAGATCCCTCTTCCTATGACATCACATCCACGGTTTATGACATCTCACTCCACTTTACACTGTGACATCACAGCTACTGCATCTGTTACCATTCACATCCACTATGGTTTTGAATTCGATATCCACTATATTTGAACTGAAAAACACACCGTGTAATAGACAATACAACCACTCTTACCTGACAGCATACACCTTCCATAATCTGTATCCACTGGTGATGAGACTCCACTCTAATCAATTGACTATAACACAACACTGTATGTAGGACACCACACATTAACTGTATGTATACGAACAATATGCAGTTTTTATACGACATTCACACCACCGCTGGAGTGACATCAAGTGACTCTATTCTATGACATCAAATTTTTCAATTTTATTCTCACTTCACCTCACCTTTATATCTGACAGCAAATCAGACATCTTCATTCTTCCTGTGAATCATCACACACAGATTATCGATCATATAACACCCACTGTATGTATGAATATCCAGTCCACAATAAATCTATGACTATCTTTATGATACTACATAGGACATACATCCACACTGTATGATATCACACCACTCTATGACATCACACCCACTGTTCTCATGGTCATCAAGAAAAAATAAAAAAACCCCCCCCCCCAGTATATCTGACATCGAATCCACTGGTACCATGTGTAATTACTGAATATTTGAGTTATAACACACCAGCATCTATTGTGTAGATATTCTCATACTCACTGTACGGTTTTATCGATAAATTCCTATGTTTAATTTGTGGACTAACACATCCAACTCTTTATGAAATCACTAAGGGCCTGTATTGATGGCAACACACCCACCTCGAATTCATGACACCACACTCTCACTGCTATATGACTGTCACATACACTACACTAAGTTGTTGTGAACATCACATCCACTATAAAATTAGGACAAGACACCTTCTATGTGCTATCTGACTCCATAACTCAGTAAAAATAACTTCTGCACTTACTATGGCGAATGGGAACACTACCACTGTATCACTATGTGATGGCACATACTACGTTTAGGGACCTTCATATTCCACTTCTCATACGTTCTCTACCCACTCACTGTCTGTATCGGACTACATCAAGCTATCTATGTTCTGTCTTGGAACCCGTTACTAACTGCTCATTCATCAATCCACTTGTAATATGTCCATCTACACCACCTTTGTCGAACGTTGCTCATCACACCCAAACCTATGTAAGAGATCAAGGATGGCATAATGTATGCCATTCGGATGCACTACCAATGACTTCCATATCCAACACTCTATGACAAAAATCCTCAAGTATTTATGACATACAAGGCCAATGTTATATTCATGACACGTCACACGCATTGTATATCACGGGATATGAGAATTCATTTCTACTGGGATATCGATATTCGCAGTCACTATATAAGTGAAATCATACAATGACTCTATCTTATGGACAATCACACACTCTACATTTACGACTTATTTACTTTGAGATGGTATCCTACACACCGTGTTATGGAGAACAGAAACCATTGTCGTAATTCACAGACCACCTATCTGATATCACACCCCCTGTATCTGTGTCATCAACGCAAACTGTAATCCAATTTTTATCAAAACCTTCAGAAGTATGCTCTGGATATCCTCCAACTGTTATGGTATCGACAGTCATATGTAATACCTATGACATTCACATCCAATTTTATCGACATCACAACCACCTTATTTTATGATCAGATCAATGTCAACTATATCTGACCTCACATCCACTCTGTATCTGGTGTCGTCACACGCAGCTCTATCGACTTGATATCACCGCAAACTATATATATGATATTCATCTATCCAGTATACATTGCTGACAACCTATGCAATCGCAATTATTTATGACAATCACCACACACTATGTTAGACACATCAAAACTCTCTGTGTTTTGCTGTCACCACACTCGGCCTACTGTTGATAATATTGTGTGCTATCATTTGCATGTAGATGGCGATCACATCTCTCTTTATAAACAGCAAACCACAGTATTGATTGATGTCACATCCACTTCTAGACATAAAACGTATACACCAACTCATTCGCGGACAGCATCACCCACTCTTTCTTTGCCATCAAAACGTCTCACTGTGATATCACGGCCCTCCAATTTTATGGTGACAATCCACAGCCACTCTATGTGTGACATCAGTTGCACTCTATAAACATCAGATCATACTATCTTAAGTCTTAACACTACTGTAACTTATGATGTCACTACATCTCTATATGTCTGAAACCCACTCCAATATGTAGGGCTAATATATACCCCTAATACATGTGGAATCACAGCATAATTAATCTGCGTCATCTCACCCACTGTATTGACCAACATCACTTCCTGCTCGTTAGTATGACATTCACACTCTGCGTATTGTAATAGCAATCTTAGCACTGCTGGGAAGAATCACATCCACTTCGCACGGTTACGACATCAAAACAGCCATTTCTAAGAGCATCAAGCACACTTTATATATGACATGATATCCACAGTATCTTTCTGTTCATCACTTCCAGTGTTTTGATGATATCACAAACAAGTGTATCTATGAAGGATCTCATCCCGCTATATATGATGATATCTTATCCATTGTATACAATACCTATATTCTTAAAGTTTTGTTACGTCACTACCACTGTATCTGTGTCTCATCACCCTCTTTTCATCTTATCACACCACCCCTTGTATCGTCTGACCATCCACACTCCCCAGTTTGCTGTACCAGTCATACATACCAACTATTTTAAGGCATCACATTCACAATTTTAATGACAATAAACACCACATTATTTATGACACATCACGTGGCACTCTACTCATTGATCATCACCTCGCAAACTATATCTCCGACATTTGCATTCCACTGTGTCTCGTGTCATCACAACCACTCTAATGATGACCTTCAGAACCTACTGTACGTATGTACATCACACCCATTTTTTGTATGACATCTTAGGCACTCTAACAAAACGTCGCACATCACACTCTTTATTGAGCTTCACAACATTGCTAGTCATCATCATTACTCTCATTGCCATTTCGTGGGCATACAGACATATAGAGGAGATCACCCACCTGACAATTGACCAATCGCAAATGTTATTTTCTGCCCATTCCGCACCATAGGTATCTGAGGACTTACAGTCCACGATATGCTTTGTCCTCAAACCAGTGTATCAATGATACCACACACACCATATCTGCGACATACTCACACACACATCTATGTATGAAATGGCATGATTCAGTGATGAATGACATGGACTATAATACTCTTTATGACATCAACGTCTATATGTGTATGACTTCACAGCCTAATTAAGATTTATGGACATAATATCACTCAATATAAATGATTATCACACATACTGTCTTTCCTGACAAATACAAGTTCTATACATGCATACTTCACCCAACTTATATTAGACATCACTGCCACTGTATTTGTGCCATCACATTTGATGTACACTTGTAAACATGTGTATCGATAATGTACCCTCACTGTGCTCGATGACCATCACACACCAAGTATGTAAGTAATGACACGGGCAAAATTATGAAATTCATACATAATTCTACACGGACATCACAGTTCCACATCTTGATGACATCATATGATCAGTATTTTATGACTCACATGATCAGTGTTTATTGACATCACAAACACTGACATTCAGACATAGATCCCCTCCCTACTGACATACACTATACACGGTGTTATTTGACATCATCATCTCTCCCTATATCCTGTGAATCTACCAGCACTGCATCTTGATCCCATCACATCACTATGGTTTTGAATTCAATTCTCCACTATAATTTGAACCTGAAACACACCGTGTAAAGGACCAATTACAACCACTCTATCTGACACCCCCCCCCCCCTAAGGGGGGGGGGGGCATAACTTCCATAATCTGTATTCCACTGTGGATGAGACTCACATTCTAATCAATGGATATACACCACACATGTATGTAGGACACCAACAATACTGTATGTAATTGAAACAATATGCGTATATGCGACATCACACCCACGCTGAGGTGACACATCCAAGAGTCACTCCTATTCATGACCATCAAAATTCTTCTTTATTCTTACATCAACACCTTTATAATCTGATCACGCAACATCATCTATTCCTGTGTCATCACACACAGGATTATCGATTCATACTATCCCGCCCCATTGTATGTCATGGACACCACCGCCACCTAATGTCTAAGATATCTATATGACATAACATATGACATCACAATCACACTGAATGATATTCACACATCTATGACCATCACACACACGGGGTTGTCATGTCATCAACAGTCTAATCTGATCGCATCCCACTGTCTCTACTGGGTCACTTATGAGATATATTGATTATACATCACACCAGATTATGTGTGATATCATACCCACTTATACGTATGACGATCCTATGGTTATTTGTGACATAACATCCCTCTTTCTGACAGCAAGTGCTGTAATTCATGGCAACACACCAGTCGTCATGACCAACCACACCGCTCTATAGGAATAATACCTGTACTTGTTGGACTTCACAGGCCATGTAAATATGGACAAGAACAATACTTTGCTGTAGACATCGTTACTCAGAAAAAATAACATTACTTGGTATGGAGTGGCAAAACTTACTCACTGTACCCATGTCATTGGACTACTACGTTTAGGAATCATCATGTATACGTTCTCACCTACACTGTGTTGTATGACAGTACACAAGTTCTTTGTCTGTCTTGGAAACCCGTTCTAAACTGCATCACATCCACTGTATATGTCATCACACTCACTTATCGACGCCATTTACACCAACTATCTAGATCAAAGGTGGCATATGGATGCCATCAGATGGACAATACACATGACATCCATTCCAACACTCTATGACAGCAATAATCAGTTTTTTATGAATCACATGGGTGTATTTAATGACATCACACGCATTGTGTACGATATGTTTTCAATTCTGTGTATGAATAATGATCATTCACTTTATTAGTGAATTCAGTACACAATATGGCTTATCTATGACATCACAAACCTCTATCCCTTTGTTGAAAATTATCTATTGATTATCGTGGATTCACACATGTGTTATGAGAACAGAGAAACCTTGTGTCCTTCAACAAGACACAATATCTGAATCACACGACTATATATGTATCTTTTTCACTGCCTCTGCAAATGCATCCAATTTTATCAAACCCCCCCAGAAGTGTATGTTATGACATCACCCCCATTTATCGTATGAAATAAATGAAATCATATGTAACACCTATGACATTCAAATCACATCTCTGTACGACATACATCACCCCACCACTTCTCAACCACTCTCCACTTTATTTATATGACACAATCATACCGTCATCCCACCTATTAGCTCTGTCCTCACATCAAATGGATCTGTGTCATCCGACCCCCCCACATCTAATGTAACAAGGGTCTATCAATGCTATCACAAACAATATATATTTGCCATTGAACATCACACAGTATTACATTTGTGTCCATCCTTCCACTTTATTTTATGACACCCATCAAAACCAACTCATGCTATAACATTCAAAAACCCTCTGTTGTTTCTGACAACCACACTTGCCATACATGTTGTATGATATCATTTGCTACTGTGTAGTGTAGAGTATGGCCATTCCCTTCCTCTTTTCTATTATAACAACAGCAAACCACCCACAGTATTTATGATGTCACATCCACTTCAGAACATGACGTTCATATCCCTACCATATACGGGTCAGCACGGCACGCACTGTATCTTTGCCATCACATCTGCCTCTCCCGCACTGGATATCATCAAACGCACTTTGATTGTGACATCACACCACTATACGTGTGACCTCAGTAGTTGCAGCTACTATAACATCACATCTACTCCCCTTATAGTCTTCACACTACTGCACTTATGACCCGAGTCACAAACCTCTATATATGGTTAAATCACATCCAGTTCCGCAGGGACGCCACCCAGAAGCAGCACGCTGGCAATGCGCATTCGCTTGTGCTCGCCAACTATATACCCTAGTACATGCGACCATTCACAGCAAATATTCTGTGTCATTCATACCGAGCCCCATGTATTGCCAACGTCACACCTACTCTTGTATGAGCATCAATTCTGGTATGTAATGTTATTAATGTTATAGCATTTAAATGCACTGTTAGAAGAAGACATCACATCCTCACAGTTATTTTTATGACATCTCAAACACATTTTCTAAGGCATCACAAACACTGTATATTTGACTCATCATATTCCACTGTATGTCTCTGTCTCACATCCACAGTGTTTTTAGATAGATATCACAACAAGTGTATACACTATGAGAGATCATCATAAAACGCAATATATATGATGATATTCATTATCCATTGTATACAATACATATTCTAAATGTTTTTGATAAGTCAAACTACCAATGTATCTGTGTCTCAATACCCTCTCTTTCATGCTTATCACACCCTTTGTAATGTATTGACATCTCACCATATGTATCTAGCGTACCGTCAACATCATAAAACACAGTTTTTTTTTCTAAGGCATCACATAAAATTTTTAATATGGACATGACACCACTATTATTTATGACCATCTGCATGCACTGTACTCATGAATCATCACTCCTAAATATATCTGACATTGCATTCACATGCATCTGTGTCATTCACAAACCCCCTCTAATGTGATGATCCTCAGAACTCCAATACGTACGCCAGTTCTGTGGACATCACACCCCTTTTTACTGTCATGTTATCTAAGCTACTATTCATAACAAAGTTCGCAATCCATTCTTTATGAGACTCACCACACCATTGTAAGTCATCACCATTACCTTCCATTTTGCTTTCGTTCGGCCATCCACGGACACTATTGTTGAGATCACTCTCACATGACAATAATACAAAACGTTTATTTCGTTTTATCTGCCATCTCTCCATGGTTTCGGAGACTACTTTATGTATTGTGTTCTCAAACCCAGTGTATCTTTATACACACACCACCACTTCTGTCGATTATCACAACACTCTGATATGACAGATATTCTAGTTGAATGTAAGCACATAAACTCTTATGACATTACAGCCCATCTATGTATGACATCACAGCTAGTATGTTTTGAACATCATATCAAATTTTTATGATATCAGATCATACTGTCTTACTTTCAAGAAAATGCATTTCTATACCGGATATCCGCACCCACTATATTTGAACATCAAACTGCCTGCTTTGCGCCATTTGTGCATAACTTATGTGTACATTGTAAAACTTGTGTATCGATGTACATCTGTGTCGATGACATCCAGTTATGGAAGCTATGACACCGCAACTATGAAAATTCATACACATTCTACATGACATTCATTCACTTTTATGACATCATATGGTTCAGTATTTATGAAATCACAGGGACACTGCATTCAGGACTTCAGTTCCCATTATATGACATTCACATCCACAGGTTTAATGCCATCTCATACCCTATACCGGTGACATCACAGCTATCCAATCTGTACACATCACATCCACTATGGAATGTATGAACATCATATCCAAAAAACCCTATATTTTGACATGAAAAGTAGATACAAACCACTGTTAAGTCAATACTACACTATATCTGACAAGAATAACATACATAATCTGTATCGCTGTGTGAATAATCCCATTCTATCAATGATCTACCTCAACACTGTATGCAGGTCACCACACATACTCTATGTATAGACACTATGCATTATATTACGACATACACCCAGTGGGTGACATCAAGTGACTCTTTTACAGGACATCAAAATTTTTTATCTCACATACCACCTTTATATATCTGACAGCACATCCACTATTCCGTGTCAATCTCGAAACAGATTTATCGATCCATATAACCTCCTGTATATATGATATCTCAGTACCAATATCTATGACATATTAAGAATCTAGGACATCAAATCACTCTGTATGAATATTCACACCACTCTATGACATCACAACAATGTTTGTCTTGTCTCCAACTGTATATTGACATCGCATCCATGTTAACCCTGGGTCATTACCTGGGTATATTGATATACCAAACCCAGCATCTATGTGAGTTATCATACCACACTGTACGTATGATCTATGGTGAATTTGTGGACATAACATCCACTCTTTCTGACATCATCAGTGCTGTATTCATGGCACACACCCAGTGAATTCATGACCCACACGTCTATAGGACATCACATTACACTTGTACTTGTGACTTACACAGGAACTGTAACTATGACAAGGACAACTACCTAGCTGTAGACAACGTACTAAGAAAATAAACATCTCATTGGTATGGAGGGGAAATCTTCTAACCACTGTTACCCATGTATGGAATATACGTTTAGGACATATCTCAATATATACGTTCCCTCACCCACACTGTGGTATGACTACACAAGTTCTATGTTGTACTTGGAACCGTTCTAACTGCCATCACATCACTGTATATGTCATCAAATCATTTATCGCGCCATTTTACACAAACTATTAGAATCACAGGTGGCATATGGATTGCCATCAAGATGCACTACCATGACATCATATCCACACTCTTGTCAGCATCTCAGTATTTATGCCTTCAATACTGTGTATCATGACATCACACGCATTGTGTACGATATGATATTTCATCTACTGTGTATGTATTCATTCTCTATATAAGTGACATCATCACAATGACTCCTATCTATGACATACACAAAACTTTACTTTATGAACTTATCAACTTGATATGGCATAACACAATGTGTTAGAGACAGAAACACTTTGTGTACCTTTCACAAGACCACCGTATCTGATTATCAACCGACTTATATGTTTCTTCACTGCAAAAGCATCAATTTTATCAAAACCAGTGTTTGTATGACATACCGCACTATATGTATGAAATCATATGTAACCCTATGACATTCAAATCCACTCTTTAACCTCATAACACCACTTTTATTTATGACATCAGTCCACTATATCTACCTCACATCAAACTGGATCTGTGTCATCAGACCAAAGTCTATCAATGATCTCCTCAAAATATATATATGCTCACATCCAGTATAAATGGACATCCCTCCCCCCACCCCCTTATATCCACTTTATTTATGACCAAACCAACTCTGTATAACACTCAAAACCTTGTGTTTCTGACACCACACTTGCCCATATGTATGATATTACTTGCACTGTAGATGGCATCTCTTCTTTTATAAAGCAAACACTGTATTTTGATGTCACATCATTCAGACAATGACGTCTACCCACTATTACTGGGGCACAGCACACCCACTGTATCTTTGACATTCAGCATCCATCTCCCACTGATATCACACGCACTGTTGATGTGACTTCACACCCCATATAGTGTGACCTCAGTTGCACTCTATAACATACATCTACTCTTTAAGTCTTCACAACTACTGCATTATGACGTCACAACCTTATTTATGAAAAATTCCTGTTAGCGGGCAATATATACCATATTATACATGTTTTCGACATCACAGCAAATATTTGTGTCATCACACCCACTGATAGGGCCAACGTCATACTTCTATTTTATGACTTCTAATATAAATAAATAACATTCTGCGTATGTTAATATTGCATTTTGCACACTGTAGAAAGACATCACACATCCTCACGTTATGACATCAAACCACATTTCATAAGGATCACACACTGTATATTTGACTATCATATCCTACAGTGTCTATTCTGTCATCACATCCAGTGTTTTGATGATATCACACAAGTGTTATCGATATGAGATCTCATCCAGCTAATATATGATGACATTACCATCAATGTATAACAAACATATTCCAAAATAGAATTTGTTACGTCATACCACTTGTATCTGTGTCTCACAAACCAACAGTCTCTTTCATCTTAAGTCACACCCTTTGGTATGTATGTACATCACAACATGTTTGGCGTACGTCATAAACACTGTTTAAGGATTTAACATCTCCACATTTTATGACATGACACCTGACATTATTATGAATCGCATGCACTGTTACTCATGGACATCACTCCAAATATATCTGACATTTGCATCATGTATCTGTGTTTCAATCACAACCACTCAATGATGATCTCGACCAACTGTACGCGTGAACATCCAATCCAATTTATGTCTGATATTCTTAGCATTAGAATAACGTCGCAACTCCATTCTTTATGAGATCACACCATTGTTAGTCTATGGCATTACCTCATTTGCAGTCGTGGCATCCGGACATTCATGATGTAAGCTCACAATATGACAAAAACCCAAACGTATATCTGCAATCTTCACCATTGTATTGAAAACTACATCCACTGTATCTGTGTTCTCAAATATCCATGTGTATCTAATGATACCACACACTCTCTGGACGATATACTCACACTCTGGTGTATGACAGATATTAGGATCAATGATATGACATGAATCTTGATGACATTAAACTGCCTATTTGTATGAATACAAGGCTAGTGATGTTTATGACATCATTATCAATATATTTATGATATCACACATACTGCTTTTCAAGGAAAATGCCTCGTCTATACTGATATCTCACCAACTATATTTAGCAATCAATGCCCAGTGTATTGTGTGCATCACACTAATGTGTACAGTTTCGTATGTCAAAAACATGTGTATCGATGATATCTTCTTGTGTCGAGGGGGGGGGGATTGATCACAAGTATTGTAAGCTATGACACGGCACACTTTGAAATCATACACATTCTACATGACACTCACATTCACACTTTTTATGACATCAATGATCAGTATTTATGACATCACAGGAAACACTGCATTCATTGACATCTACGATCCCCCTCTATATGACATCACATCCACGGTTTATGCATCTCATCCCCTATATCAGTGTGACATCAAGATCCATTCTCCTTCAATAGTTCATCCATCTGTACCCATCCACATACACTATGGTTCTGAATTCATAACCACCACTATATTTGACAATATCCACCGTGTAAGACCATACACAAACATTCGATCTGACAGCATATATTTCATATAATCTGTATCCTGTGTTGATTAATCCCATCTCTTATCAATGAATATTACACACAATGTATGCAGGTCACCACACATACTCTATGTATAGAAACATATGCAGTATATATCGACATAACACCACGATGGGTGACTCATTAAGTCGTGACTCCTATCCATGACATCAACTTTTTTTATCTAAATCTCACCCTATATTATTGACAGCAATCCACTATTCTGGTGTCATCAAACACTGATTATCTGATATATAACACCCACTGTATAATAGATGATCACTGTAACAGCAATATCTATGACATTTTCAAGAACTACTAAGGAATAAAATCCTCACTGTATGAATATCACACCACTCTATGTCGCATCACACACACTGTTGTCATGTCATCAACCCAGTATATTGACATCGCGCATCAACTGTACTGGGTCATTTCCTGAGTATATTGGACTTATACCCACACCAGCATTATGTGTGATAATCTTACAATATAGTATATGAATCTATGGTTAATTTGTGAATAACTCACACTCGTTCTGACATCAAAGTGCTGTATTCATGAGGCACACCCAGTCGATTTCATGATACCACACCGTCTTTATAAGGACCATCACATACACTTATACTTGTGACAATCGCTAAGCAACTGTAAATTATGATACAAGACACAATATAATCAACTGCTGTAGACATCATGTATAAGAAAAAATACATCTCACTTGGTTTATGGGAGTGGGAACTCTACCCACTGTACCCCCCCATGTCATGGACATAATACGTTTAGGACATCATATCCACTTTATAGTTCTCCACCCACACTGTGTGTATGACTACACCAAGTTTATGTCTGTCTTGGAACCGTTCTAACTGCCATCACATCCACTGTATATGTCATCACACTCACTTTATCGACGCCATTAACAACTATCTAGATAAGGTTGGCATATGGATGCATATCAGATGACTACACATGACATCATATCACACACTCTATGACAGCAATCCTCAGTATTTATGACATCACATGCCTGTGTATTCATGACATCACAGCATTGTGTCAGATATGATATTATTACTGTGTATGATATCTCATTCACTATATAAGTGAATTATCAATGATTATCTATGACATACAAACTTACCTTTATGAATTATATATTGGATATATGGCATCACACACAGTGTTATGAGAACAGAACCCGTTGTTGTCCTTACAGACACATATCCAGAATATACACCGGATGTATTGTATCATCAACTGCAAGTGCATCAATTTTATAAAAACAGTGTATGTATGACATCACTCCACTATATGTATGAAATCATATGTAACCACCTATGACATCAAATCCGCTCTTTACGCCACATCACACACTTTATTTATGACTTCACGTCCCACTATATAATGACCTCACATCAACTGGATCTGTGTCAGATCAGACCCTAGTTATCAATGATATCACAAACAATATATATATATGATATCACATCCAAGTATACATGTGACATTCAATCCACACTTATTTATGAACACCAACCACTCTGTATAACATTCAAATCCTCTGTGTTTCTGACTCCAACACATTGACATATGTATGGATATCATTTGTCACAGTAGATGGCATCTCATCGTCTTTATAACAGCAAACACAGTATTATATGATGTCACATCCCACTTCAGAGCATGACGTCTCACCCACTATACGGGACAGCACACCCACTGTATCTTTGCCATCACAACCTCTCCACTGATATCACAAGCGCACTTTGATGTGACATCACACCCACTATATGTGTGACATCAGTTGCACTCTATAACATCACATCTACTCCTTAAGTCTTCACACTACTGCACTTATGACGTCACAACCTCTATATATGAAACCACATCCAGTATGCAGGGCAAATTATACCCCTATACATGCGACATCACAGCAAATACTCTGTGTCATCACACCCCACTGTATTGACAACGTCACACCTACTCTTTTGTATGACATCACATTCTGCGTATGTATAGCATTTTGCACTGTAGAAGACATCACATCCTCACGTTATGACATCAAACCGACCATTTCTAAGGCATCACACACACTGTATATTTGACATCATATCCACAGTATCTCTGTCATACATCCAGTGTTTTGATGATATCACAACAAGTTGTATCTATGATTTAGATATCATCCGCTATATATGATGACATCATATCCATTGTATACAATACATATTCAATAAGTTTTGTATACGTCACTACCACTGTATCTGTGTCTCACACACCTCAGACTCTTTCATCTTATCACACCCTTTGTGTATGTATGAACATCACACCAATGTTTGCGTACCATCATAAACACTGTTTAAGGCAGTCACATCCACAATTTATTACATGACACAACATTATTTATGACATCGCATGCACTGTACTCATGACATCACTCGTGGGGCAAATATATCTGACATTGCATCCACTGTATCTGTGTCATCACAACCCACTCTATGATGATCTCAGACCAACTGTACGCTCGTGACATCACACGCCATTTTATGTATGATATCTTACGCACTAACATAATCGTCGCATCCCACTCTTTATGACCTCACACCATTGTAGTCATCGCATTACCTCCATTGCATTCGTGGCATCACAGACACTATAGATGAGATCACACACATGACAAAACAAACGTTATATCTGCCATCTCACCCATTGTATCTGAGACTACATCCACTGTATCTGTGTTCTCAAACCAGTGTATCAATTATACCACACCCACTCTCTGGACGATATCACACACACTCTGTGTATGACAGCATATTCAGGATGAATGATATGACATAAACTCTTTATGACATCACAGCCCATATATGTATGTATGACATCACAGCTAGTATATTTATGACATCATATCAAATATTTATGATATCACACATACTGCTTTCAAGAAATGCATCGTCTATACCTGATATCTCACCCACTAATTTTTGACATCACTGCCACTGTATTTGTGCCATCACACTAATGTGTACACGTGTAACATGTGTATCGATGTACCTCTGTGTCGATGACATCACAAGTATGTAAGCTATGACACGGCACACTTATGAACATCATACACATTCTACATGACACCACATTCACACTTTATGACATCAATGAATCAGTATTTATGACATCACAGACACTGCATTCATGACATCAGAATCCCCTCTATATGACATCACATCCACGGTTTTATACCATCTCATCCCCTATACCTGTGACATCACAGCCACTCCATCTGTAACCATCACATCCACTATGGTTCGCTGAATTCATATCCACTATATTTGACATGAAACACACCGTGTTAAGACAATACAACCACTCTATCTGACAGCATAACTTCCATAATCTGTATCAGTGTGAGATAACTCACTCCCATTCTATCAATGATATATCACACACTGTATGCAGGTCACCACACATATATATATGTATAGAACACTATGCAGTATATACGACATCACACCCACCACTGCTGGTGACATCAAGTGACTCTATTCATGACATCAAATTTTTCTTTTATCTCACATCACAAACATCACACCCTTTATATATCTGACAGCACATCCACTATTCCTGTGTCATCACACACAGATTATCGATCATATAACACCCCACTGTATATATATGATATCACAGCCACAATATCTATGACATCTTTTGAACTACATAGGACATCACATCCACTCTGTATGATATCACACCACTCTATGACATCACACACACTGTTGTCATGTCATCAACCCAGTGTATCTGACATCGCATCCACTCTACCTGGGTCATTACTGAGTATATTGATTATACCACACCAGCATTATGTGTGATATCAAACCCACTATACGTATGACATCCTATGATTAATTTGTGACATAACACCCACTCTTTTCTGACATCAAAGGACTGTATTCATGGCAACACACCCACTCGATTCATGACACCACACCGCTCTATAGACATCACATACACTGTACTTGTGACATCACAGCCACTGTAATTATGACAAGACACCTACTATGCTTTAGACACCATACTCAGTAAAAAATAACATCTCACTTGGTATGTGAGTGGGAAACTACTACCACTGTATCCCATGTCATGGCAACATACTACGTTTAGGACATCATATCCACTATATACGTTCTCACCCACACTGTGTGTATGAACTACACAAGTTCTATGTCTGTCTGTCTTGAAACCGTTCTAACTGCCATCACATCCACTGTATATGTCATCACACCCACTTTGTCGACGCCATCACACCACCAACTATGTAGGATCACAGGTGGCATATGGTATGCCATCAGATGCACTAACACATGACATCATATCCACACTCTATGACAACAATCCTCAGTATTTATGACATCACATGCAGTGTATTCATGACATCACACGCATTTGTGTACGATATGACATTTCATCTACTGTGTATGATATCACATTCACTATATAAGTGACATCATACACAATGACTCTATCTATGACATCACACACTCTACCTTTATGAACTTATCTACTTGATATGGCATCACACACAGTGTTATGAGAACAGAACCAGTTGTGTCCCCCCCCCCCCCCCCCCCCCTTCACAGACACCATATCTGATTATCACACCGACTGTATCTGTATCATCACTGCAAATGCATCAATTTTATCAAACCCAGTGTATGTATGACATCACCTCCACTATATGTATGAAATCATATGTAACACCTATGACATCAAATCCACTCTTTACGACATCACACCACTTTATTTATGACATCACGTCCACTATATCTGACCTCACATCAACTGGATCTGTGTCATCAGACCCAGTCTATCAATGATATCACAAACAATATATATATGCTATCACATCCAGTATACGTGTGACATCCTATCCACTTTATTTTATGACACCACAACCACTCTGTATAACATCAAAACCCTCTGTGTTTCTGACACCACACTTGGCATATGTATGATATCATTTGCACTGTAGATGGCATCTCATTCCTCTTTATAACACAGCAAACCACAGTATTTATGATGTCACATCCACTTCAGACATGACGTCCTCACCCACTATACGGGACAGCACACCACTGTATC
>JAJLRB010000203.1:0-38278 GCA_020976825.1 Odocoileus hemionus
GTGTGATATCAGTGGAGAGGTTGTGATGGCAAAGATACAGTGGGTGTGCTGTCCCGTATAGTGGGTGAGACGTCATGTCTGAAGTGGATGTGACATCATAAATACTGTGGTTTGCTGTTATAAAGAGGATGAGATGCCATCTACAGTGCAAATGATATCATACATATGCCAAGTGTGGTGTCAGAAACACAGAGGGTTTTGATGTTATACAGAGTGGTTGTGGTGTCATAAATAAAGTGGATAGGATGTCACACGTATACTGGATGTGATAGCATATATATATATTGTTTGTGATATCATTGATAGACTGGGTCTGATGACACAGATCCAGTTGATGTGAGGTCAGATATAGTGGACGTGATGTCATAAATAAAGTGGTGTGATGCGTAAAGAGTGGATTTGATGTCATAGGTGTTACATATGATTTCATACATATAGTGGAGGTGATGTCATACATACACTGGGTTTGATAAAATTGATGCATTTGCAGTGATGATACAGATACAGTCGGTGTGTGATATCAGATATGGTGTCTGTGAAGGACACAACGGTTCTGTTCTCATAACACTGTGTGTGATGCCATATCAAGTAGATAAGTTCATAAAGGTAGAGTTTGTGATGTCATAGATAGAGTCATTGTATGATGTCACTTATATAGTGAATGTGATATCATACACAGTAGATGAAATGTCATATCGTACACAATGCGTGTGATGTCATGAATACACTGCATGTGATGTCAAAATACTGAGGATTGTTGTCATAGAGTGTGGATATGATGTCATGTGTAGTGCATCTGATGGCATACATATGCCACCTGTGATCTCCTACATAGTTGGTGTGATGGCGTCGACAAAGTGGGTGTGATGACATATACAGTGGATGTGATGGCAGTTAGAACGGGTTTCAAGACAGACATAGAACTTGTGTAGTCATACACACAGTGTGGGTGAGAACGTATATAGTGGATATGATGTCCTAAACGTAGTATGTGCCATGACATGGGATACAGTGGTAGTGTTCCCACTCACATACCAAGTGAGATGTTATTTTTACTGAGTATGGTGTCTAAAGCATAGTAGGTGTCTTGTCATAATTACAGTGGCTGTGATGTCACAAGTACAGTGTATGTGATGTCCTATAGAGCGGGTGTGGTGTCATGAATCGAGTGGGTGTGTTGCCATGAATACAGTCCTTTGATGTCAGAAAGAGTGGGTGTTATGTCACAAATTAATCATAGGATGTCATACGTATAGTGGGTTTGATATCACACATAATGCTGGTGTGGTATAATCAATATACTCAGTAATGACCCAGGTAGAGTGGATGCGATGTCAGATATACTGGGTTGATGACATGACAACAGTGTGTGTGATGTCATAGAGTGGTGTGATATCATACAGAGTGGATGTGATGTCCTATGTAGTTCAAAAGATGTCATAGACATTGTGGCTGTGATATCATATATACAGTGGGTGTTATATGATCGATAATCTGTGTGTGATGACACAGGAATAGTGGATGTGCTGTCAGATATAAAGGGTGTGATGTCAGATAAAAAAATTTGATGTCATGAATAGAGTCACTTGATGTCACCCAGCGTGGGTGTGATGTCGTATATACTGCATAGTGTTCTATACATATAGTATGTGTGGTGACCTGCATACAGTGTGTGGTATATCATTGATAGAATGGGAGTTATCACACTGATACAGATTATGGAAGTTATGCTGTCAGATAGAGTGGTTGTATTGTCTTAACACGGTGTGTTTCATGTCAAATATAGTGGATATGAATTCAGAACCATAGTGGATGTGATGGTACAGATGGAGTGGCTGTGATGTCACAGGTATAGGGGATGAGATGGTATAAACCGTGGATGTGATGTCATATAGAGGGGATCTGATGTCATGAATGCAGTGTCTGTGATGTCATAAATACTGATCATTGATGTCATAAAGTGTGAATGTGGTGTCATGTAGAATGTGTATGATGTCATAAGTGTGCCGTGTCATAGCTTACATACTTGTGATGTCATCGACACAGAGGTACATCGATACACATGTTTACACGTGTACACATTAGTGTGATGGCACAAATACAGTGGCAGTGATGTCAAATATAGTGGTGGGTGAGATATCAGGTATAGACGATGCATTTTCTTGAAAGCAGTATGTGTGATATCATAAATATTTGATATGATGTCATAAATATACTAGCTGTGATGTCATACATATAGGGCTGTGATGTCATAAAGAGTTTATGTCATATCATTCATCCTGAATATGCTGTCATACACAGAGTGTGTGTGATATCGTCCAGAGAGTGGGTGTGGTATAATTGATACACTGGGTTTGAGAACACAGATACAGTGGATGTAGTCTCAGATACCATGGGTGAGATGGCAGATATAACGTTTGTTTTGTCATGTGTGTGATCTCATCTATAGTGTCTGTGATGCCACGAATGCAATGGAGGTAATGCGTTGACTATAATGGTGTGAGGTCATAAAGAGTGGATGCGACGTTATGTATAGTGCGTAAGATATCATACATAAAATGGGTGTGATGTCACGCGTACAGTTGGTCTGAGATCATCATTAGAGTGGTTGTGATGACACAGATACAGTGGATGCAATGTCAGATATATATTTGGAGTGATGTCATGAGTACAGTGCATGCGATGTCATAAATAATGTGGTGTCATGTCATAAAATGTGGATGTGATGCCTTAAACAGTGTTTATGATGGTACGCAAACATTGGTGTGATGTCATACATACAAAGGGTGTGATAAGATGAAAGAGTGGGTGTGAGACACAGATACAGTGGTAGTGACGTAACAAAACTTTTGAATATGTATTGTATACAATGGATATGATGTCATCATATATAGCGGATGAGATCTCATAGATACACTTGTTGTGATATCATCAAAACACTGGATGTGATGACAGAGATACTGTGGATATGATGTCAAATATACTGTGTGTGATGCCTTAGAAATGGTGGTTTGATGTCATAACGTGAGGATGTGATGTCTTCTACAGTGCAAAATGCTATACATACGCAGAATGTGATGTCATACAAAGAGTAGTGTGACGTTGTCAATACAGTGGGTGTGATGACACAGAGTATTTGCTGTGATGTCGCATGTATAGGGTATATATTGCCCTGCGTACTGGATGTGGTTTCATATATAGAGGTTGTGACGTCATAAGTGCAGTAGTGTGAAGACTTAAGGAGTAGATGTGATGTTATAGAGTGCAACTGATGTCACACGTATAGTGGGTGTGATGTCACATCAAAGTGCGTGTGATATCAGTGGAGAGGTTGTGATGGCAAAGATACAGTGGGTGTGCTGTCCCGTATAGTGGGTGAGACGTCATGTCTGAAGTGGATGTGACATCATAAATACTGTGGTTTGCTGTTATAAAGAGGATGAGATGCCATCTACAGTGCAAATGATATCATACATATGCCAAGTGTGGTGTCAGAAACACAGAGGGTTTTGATGTTATACAGAGTGGTCGTGGTGTCATAAATAAAGTGGATAGGATGTCACACGTATACTGGATGTGATAGCATATATATATATTGTTTGTGATATCATTGATAGACTGGGTCTGATGACACACAGATCCAGTTGATGTGAGGTCAGATATAGTGGACGTGATGTCATAAATAAAGTGGTGAGATGCCGTAAAGAGTGGATTTGATGTCATAGGTGTTACATATGATTTCATACATATAGTGGAGGTGATGTCATACATACACTGGGTTTGATAAAATTGATGCATTTGCAGTGATGATACAGATATAGTCGGTGTGATATCAGATATGGTGTCTGTGAAGGACACAACGGTTCTGTACTCATAACACTGTGTGTGATGCCATATCAAGTAGATAAGTTCATAAAGGTAGAGTTTGTGATGTCATAGATAGAGTCATTGTATGATGTCACTTATATAGTGAATGTGATATCATACACAGTAGATGAAATGTCATATCGTACACAATGCGTGTGATGTCATGAATACACTGCATGTGATGTCAAATACTGAGGATTGTTGTCATAGAGTGTGGATATGATGTCATGTGTAGTGCATCTGATGGCATACATATGCCACCTGTGATCTCCTACATAGTTGGTGTGATGGCGTCGACAAAGTGGGTGTGATGACATATACAGTGGATGTGATGGCAGTTAGAACGGGTTTCAAGACAGACATAGAACTTGTGTAGTCATACACACAGTGTGGGTGAGAACGTATATAGTGGATATGATGTCCTAAACGTAGTATGTGCCATGACATGGGATACAGTGGTAGTGTTCCCACTCACATACCAAGTGAGATGTTATTTTTACTGAGTATGGTGTCTAAAGCATAGTAGGTGTCTTGTCATAATTACAGTGGCTGTGATGTCACAAGTACAGTGTATGTGATGTCCTATAGAGCGGGTGTGGTGTCATGAATCGAGTGGGTGTGTTGCCATGAATACAGTCCTTTGATGTCAGAAAGAGTGGGTGTTATGTCACAAATTAATCATAGGATGTCATACGTATAGTGGGTTTGATATCACACATAATGCTGGTGTGGTATAATCAATATACTCAGTAATGACCCAGGTAGAGTGGATGCGATGTCAGATATACTGGGTTGATGACATGACAACAGTGTGTGTGTGATGTCATAGAGTGGTGTGATATCATACAGAGTGGATGTGATGTCCTATGTAGTTCAAAAGATGTCATAGACATTGTGGCTGTGATATCATATATACAGTGGGTGTTATATGATCGATAATCTGTGTGTGATGACACAGGAATAGTGGATGTGCTGTCAGATATAAAGGGTGTGATGTCAGATAAAGAAAATTTGATGTCATGAATAGAGTCACTTGATGTCACCCAGCGTGGGTGTGATGTCGTATATACTGCATAGTGTTCTATACATATAGTATGTGTGGTGACCTGCATACAGTGTGTGGTATATCATTGATAGAATGGGAGTTATCACACTGATACAGATTATGGAAGTTATGCTGTCAGATAGAGTGGTTGTATTGTCTTAACACGGTGTGTTTCATGTCAAATATAGTGGATATGAATTCAGAACCATAGTGGATGTGATGGGTACAGATGGAGTGGCTGTGATGTCACAGGTATAGGGGATGAGATGGTATAAACCGTGGATGTGATGTCATATAGAGGGGATCTGATGTCATGAATGCAGTGTCTGTGATGTCATAAATACTGATCATTGATGTCATAAAGTGTGAATGTGGTGTCATGTAGAATGTGTATGATGTCATAAGTGTGCCGTGTCATAGCTTACATACTTGTGATGTCATCGACACAGAGGTACATCGATACACATGTTTACACGTGTACACATTAGTGTGATGGCACAAATACAGTGGCAGTGATGTCAAATATAGTGGGTGAGATATCAGGTATAGACGATGCATTTTCTTGAAAGCAGTATGTGTGATATCATAAATATTTGATATGATGTCATAAATATACTAGCTGTGATGTCATACATATAGGGCTGTGATGTCATAAAGAGTTTATGTCATATCATTCATCCTGAATATGCTGTCATACACAGAGTGTGTGTGATATCGTCCAGAGAGTGGGTGTGGTATAATTGATACACTGGGTTTGAGAACACAGATACAGTGGATGTAGTCTCAGATACCATGGGTGAGATGGCAGATATAACGTTTGTTTTGTCATGTGTGTGATCTCATCTATAGTGTCTGTGATGCCACGAATGCAATGGAGGTAATGCGTTGACTATAATGGTGTGAGGTCATAAAGAGTGGATGCGACGTTATGTATAGTGCGTAAGATATCATACATAAAATGGGTGTGATGTCACGCGTACAGTTGGTCTGAGATCATCATTAGAGTGGTTGTGATGACACAGATACAGTGGATGCAATGTCAGATATATTTGGAGTGATGTCATGAGTACAGTGCATGCGATGTCATAAATAATGTGGTGTCATGTCATAAAATGTGGATGTGATGCCTTAAACAGTGTTTATGATGGTACGCAAACATTGGTGTGATGTCATACATACAAAGGGTGTGATAAGATGAAAGAGTGGGGGTGAGACACAGAACAGTGGTAGTGACGTAACAAAACTTTTGAATATGTATTGTATACAATGGATATGATGTCATCATATATAGCGGATGAGATCTCATAGATACACTTGTTGTGATATCATCAAAACACTGGATGTGATGACAGAGATACTGTGGATATGATGTCAAATATACTGTGTGTGATGCCTTAGAAATGGTGGTTTGATGTCATAACGTGAGGATGTGATGTCTTCTACAGTGCAAAATGCTATACATACGCAGAATGTGATGTCATACAAAGAGTAGTGTGTGACGTTGTCAATACAGTGGGTGTGATGACACAGAGTATTTGCTGTGATGTCGCATGTATAGGGTATATATTGCCCTGCGTACTGGATGTGGTTTCATATATAGAGGTTGTGACGTCATAAGTGCAGTAGTGTGAAGACTTAAGGAGTAGATGTGATGTTATAGAGTGCAACTGATGTCACACGTATAGTGGGTGTGATGTCACATCAAAGTGCTGTGATATCAGTGGAGAGGTTGTGATGGCAAAGATACAGTGGGTGTGCTGTCCCGTATAGTGGGTGAGACGTCATGTCTGAAGTGGATGTGACATCATAAATACTGTGGTTTGCTGTTATAAAGAGGATGAGATGCCATCTACAGTGCAAATGATATCATACATATGCCAAGTGTGGTGTCAGAAACACAGAGGGTTTTGATGTTATACAGAGTGGTTGTGGTGTCATAAATAAAGTGGATAGGATGTCACACGTATACTGGATGTGATAGCATATATATATATTGTTTGTGATATCATTGATAGACTGGGTCTGATGACACAGATCCAGTTGATGTGAGGTCAGATATAGTGGACGTGATGTCATAAATAAAGTGGTGTGATGCCGTAAAGAGTGGATTTGATGTCATAGGTGTTACATATGATTTTCATACATATAGTGGAGGTGATGTCATACATACACTGGGTTTGATAAAATTGATGCATTTGCAGTGATGATACAGATACAGATACAGTCGGTGTGATATCAGATATGGTGTCTGTGAAGGACACAACGGTTCTGTTCTCATATAACACTGTGTGTGATGCCATATCAAGTAGATAAGTTCATAAAGGTAGAGTTTGTGATGTCATAGATAGAGTCATTGTATGATGTCACTTATATAGTGAATGTGATATCATACACAGTAGATGAAATGTCATATCGTACACAATGCGTGTGATGTCATGAATACACTGCATGTGATGTCATAAATACTGAGGATTGTTGTCATAGAGTGTGGATATGATGTCATGTGTAGTGCATCTGATGGCATACATATGCCACCTGTGATCTCCTACATAGTTGGTGTGATGGCGTCGACAAAGTGGGTGTGGAACTTGTGTAGTCATACACACAGTGTGGGTGAGAACGTATATAGTGGATATGATGTCCTAAACGTAGTATGTGCCATGACATGGGATACAGTGGTAGTTGTTCCCACTCACATACCAAGTGAGATGTTATTTTTACTGAGTATGGTGTCTAAAGCATAGTAGGTGTCTTGTCATAATTACAGTGGCTGTGATGTCACAAGTACAGTGTATGTGTGATGTCCTATAGAGCGGGTGTGGTGTCATGAATCGACTGGGTGTGTTGCCATGAATACAGTCCTTTGATGTCAGAAAGAGTGGGTGTTATGTCACAAATTAATCATAGGATGTCATACGTATAGTGGGTTTGATATCACAATAATGCTGGTGTGGTATAATCAATATACTCAGTAATGACCCAGGTAGAGTGGATGCGATGTCAGATATACTACTGGGTTGATGACATGACAACAGTGTGTGTGATGTCATAGAGTGGTGTGATATCATACAGAGTGGATGTGATGTCCTATGTAGTTCAAAAGATGTCATAGATATTGTGGCTGTGATATCATATATACAGTGGGTGTTATATGATCGATAATCTGTGTGTGTGATGACACAGGAATAGTGGATGTGCTGTCAGATATAAAGGGTGTGATGTGAGATAAAGAAAATTTGATGTCATGAATAGAGTCACTTGATGTCACCCAGCGTGGGTGTGATGTCGTATATACTGCATAGTGTTCTATACATATTAGTATGTGTGGTGACCTGCATACAGTGTGTGGTATATCATTGATAGAATGGGAGTTATCACACACTGATACAGATTATGGAAGTTATGCTGTCAGATAGAGTGTTTGTATTGTCTTAACACGGTGTGTTTTCATGTCAAATATAGTGGATATGAATTCAGAACCATAGTGGATGTGATGGTACAGATGGAGTGGCTGTGATGTCACAGGTATAGGGGATGAGATGGTATAAACCGTGGATGTGATGTCATATAGAGGGGATCTGATGTCATGAATGCAGTGTCTGTGATGTCATAAATACTGATCATTGATGTCATAAAGTGTGAATGTGGTGTCATGTAGAATGTGTATGATGTCATAAGTGTGCCGTGTCATAGCTTACATACTTGTGATGTCATCGACACAGAGGTACATCGATACACATGTTTACACGTGTACACATTAGTGTGATGGCACAAAACACAGTGGCAGTGATGTCAAATATAGTGGGTGAGATATCAGGTATAGACGATGCATTTTCTTGAAAGCAGTATGTGTGATATCATAAATATTTGATATGATGTCATAAATATACTAGCTGTGTGATGTCATACATATAGGGCTGTGATGTCATAAAGAGTTTATGTCATATCATTCATCCTGAATATGCTGTCATACACAAGAGTGTGTGTGATATCGTCCAGAGAGTGGGGTGTGGTATAATTGATACACTGGTTTGAGAACACAGATACAGTGGATGTAGTTTCAGATACCATGGGTGAGATGGCAGATATAACGTTTGTGTTGTCATGTGTGTGATCTCATCTATAGTGTCTGTGATGCCACGAATGCAATGGAGGTAATGCGATTGACTACAATGGTGTGAGGTCATAAAGAGTGATGCGACGTTATGTATAGTGCGTAAGATATATCATACATAAAATGGGTGTGATGTCATGCGTACAGTTGGTCTGAGATCATCATTAGAGTGGTTGTGATGACACAGATACAGTGGATGCAATGTCAGATATATTTGGAGTGATGTCATGAGTACAGTGCATGCGATGTCATAAATAATGTGGTGTGCGCTCATGTCATAAAATGTGGATGTGATGCCTTAAACAGTGTTTATGATGGTACGCAAACATTGGTGTGATGTCATACATACAAAGGGTGTGAATAAGATGAAAGAGTGGGTGTGAGACACAGATACAGTGGTACTGTCAAAAGTGACGTAACAAAACTTTTGAATATGTATTGTATACAATGGATCATGTGATGATGTCATCATATATAGCGGATGAGATCATCATAGATACACTTGTTGTGATATCATCAAAACACTGGATGTGATGACAGAGACACTGTGGATATGATGTGTCAAATTATACTGTGTGTGATGCTGCCTTAGAAATGGTGGTTTGATGTCATAACGTGAGGATGTGATGTCTTCTACAGTGCAAAATGCTATACATACGCAGAATGTGATGTCATACAAAGAGTAGGATGCGAACGTTGTCAATACAGTGGGTGTGATGACACAGAGTATTTGCTGTGATGTCGCATGTATAGGGTATATATATGCCCTGCGTACTGGATGTGGTTTCATATATAGAGGTTGTGACGTCATAAGTGCAGTAGTGTGAAGACTTAAGGAGTAGATGTGATGTTATAGAGTGCAACTGATGTCACACGTAATAGTGGTGTGATGTCACATCAAAGTGCGTGTGATATCAGTGGAGAGGTTGTGATGGCAAAGATACAGTGGGTGTGCTGTCCCGTATATATAGTGGTGAGACGTCATGTCTGACCGTGGATGTGACATCATAAATACTGTGGTTTGCTGTTATAAAGAGGATGAGATGCCATCTACAGTGCAAAAGATATCATACATATGCCAAGTGTGGTGTCAGAAACACAGAGGGATTTGATGTTATACAGAGTGGTTGTGGTGTCATAAATAAAGTGGATAGGATGTCACACGTATACTGGATGTGATATCATATATATATTGTTTGTGATATCATTGATAGACTGGGTCTGATGACACAGATCCAGTTGATGTGAGGTCAGATATAGTGGACCAGTGATGTCATAAATAAAAGTGGTGTGATGTCGTAAAGAGTGGATTTGATGTCATAGGTGTTACATATGATTTCATACATATAGTGGAGGTGATGTCATACATACACTGGGTTTGATAAAATTGATGCATTTGTGCAGTGATGATACAGATACAGTCGGTGTGATATCAGAATGTGTCTGTGAAGGACACAACGGTTCTGTTCTCATAACACTGTGTGTGTGATGCCATATCAAGTAGATAAGTTCATAAACGTAGAGTGTGTGATGTCATAGATAGAGTCATTGTATGATGTCACTTATATAGTGAATGTGATATCATACACAGTAGATGAAATGTCATATCGTACACAATGCGTGTGATGTCATGAATACACTGCATGTGATGTCAAATAAATACTGAGGATTGTTGTCACTAGATGTGTGGATATGATTTAATGTCATGTTAGTGGTCTGATGGCATACATATGCCACCTGTGATCTCCTACTATAGTTGGTGTGATGGCGTCGAGACAAAGTGGGTGTGATGACATATACAGTGGTATGTGATGGCAGTTAGAACGGGTTTTCAAGACAGACATAGAGCTTGTGTAGTCATACACACAGTGTGGGTGAGAACGTATATAGTGGTTATGATGTCCTAAACGTAGTATGTGCCATGACATGGGATACAGTGGTATTGTTCCCACTCATAATACCAAGTGAGATGGTTATTTTTACTGAATATGGTGTCTAAAGCATAGTAAGGTGTCTTGTCATAATTACAGTGGCTGTGATGTCACAAGTACAGTGTATGTGATGTCCTATAGAGCGGGTGTGGTGTCATGAATCGAGTGGGTGTATTGCCATGAATACAGTACCTTTGATGTCAGAAAGAGTGGGTGTTATGTCACAAATTAATCATAGGATGTCATACGTATAGTGGGTTTGATATCACACATGAATGCTGGGTGTGGTATAATCAATATACTCTAGTAATGACCCAGGTACTGTGGATGCGATGTCAGATATACTGGGTTGATGCTACAATGACAACAGTGTGTGTGATGTCATAAGACAGTGGTGTGATATCATACAGATGGATGTGATGTCCCTATGTAGTTCACAAAGATGTCATAGATATTGTGGCTGTGATATTACATATATACAGTGGGTGTTATATGATCGATAATCTGTGTGTGATGACACAGGAATAGTGGATGTGCTGTCAGATATAAAGGGTGTGATGTGAGATAAAGAAAACTTTGATGTCATGAATAGAGTCACTTGATGTCACCCAGCGTGGGTGTGATGTCGTATATACTGCATAGTGTTCCTATACATATAGTATGTGTGGTGACCTGCATACAGTGTGTGCGTATATCATTGATAGAATGGGAGTTATCACACTGACGTACTGATTATGGAAGTTATGCTGTCAGATAGAGTTGTGGTTGTATTGTCTTAACACGGTGTGTTTCATGTCAAATATAGTGGATATGAATTCACCCCCCAGAACCATAGTGGACATGTGATGGTACAGATGGAGTGGCTGTGATGTCACAGGTATAGGGGGTACAGAGATGGTATAAACCGTGGATTGTGATGTCATATAGAGGGTCGGAACATTCGTGAATGTTCTGTGATGTCATAAAAACGATGAATGCAGTCGAGTCTGTGATGTCATAAATACTGAGATGAACCAACTTTTGATCATTGTCATAAAGTGTGAATGTAAAGGTGGTGTCATGTAGAATGTGTATGATGTCATAAGTGTGTGCCGTGTCATAGCTTACATACTTGTGATGTCATCGACACAGAGGATACATCGATACACATGTTTACACGTGTACACATTAGTGTGATGGCACAAATACAGTGGCAGTGAAGTCAAATATCGTGGGTGAGATAATCAGGTATAGACGATGCATTTTCTTGAAAGCAGTATGTGTGATATCATAAATATTTGATATGATGTCATAAATATACTAGCTGATGATGTCATACATATAGGGCTGTGATGTCATAAAGAGTTTATGTCATATCATTCATCCTGAATATGCTGTCATACACAGAGTGTGCGTGATATCGTCCAGAGAGTGGGTGTGGTATAATTGATACACTGGTTTTGAGAACACAGATACAGTGGATGTAGTCTCAGATACAATGGGTGAGATGGCAGATATAAACGTTTGTGTTGTCATGTGTGTGATCTCATCTATAGTGTCTGTGATGCCACGAAGTGCAATGGAGGTAATGCGATGACTACAATGGTGTGAGGTCATAAAGAGTGGAGTGATGCGACGTTATGTATAGTGCGTAAGATATCATACATAAAATGGGTGTTGATATGTCATGCGTACAGTTGGTGTGAGATCATCATTAGAGTGGTTGTGATGACACAGATACCGTGGATGCAATGTCAGATATATTTGGAGTGATGTCATGAGTACAGTGCATGCGATGTCATAAATAATGTGGTGTCATGTCATAAAATGTGGATGTGGATGCCCTTAAAACATGTTTATGATGGTACGCAAACATTGGTGTGATGTCATACATACAAAGGGTGTGATAAGATGAAAGAGTGGGTGTGAGACACAGATACAGTGGTAGTGACGTAACAAATCTATTGAATATGTATTGTATACAATGGATTGATGTCATCATATATAGCGGATGAGATCTCATAGATACACTGGTTGTGATATCATCAAAACACTGGATGTGATGACAGAGATACTGTGGATTATGATGTCAATATACTGTGTGGTGATGCCTTAGAAATGGTGGTTTGATGTCATAACGTGAGGATGTGATGTCTTCTACAATGCAAAATGCTATACATACGCACATATGTGATGTCATGACAAAGAGTAGTGTGACGTTGTCAATACAGTGGGTGTGATGACACAGAGTATTTGCTGTGATGTCGCATGTAAAGGGTATATATTGCCCTGCGTACTGGATGTGGTTTCATATATAGAGGTTGTGACGTCATAAGTGCAGTAGTGTGAAGACTTAAGGAGTAGATGTGATGTTATAGAGTGCAACTGATGTCACACGTATAGTGGGTGTGATGTCACATCAAAGTGCGTGTGATATCAGTGGAGAGGTTGTGATGGCAAAGATACAGTGGGTGTGCTGTCCCGTATAGTGGGTGAGACGTCATGTCTGAAGTGGGCTGTGACATCATAAATACTGTGGGTTTGCTGTTATAAAGAGGATGAGATGCCATCTACAGTGCAAATGATATCATACATATGCCAAGTGTGGTGTCAGAAACACAGAGGTACTTGATGTATACAGAGTGGTTGTGGTGTCATAAATAAAGTGGATAGGATGTCACACGTATACTGGATGTGATATCATATATATATTTTTTTGTGATATCATTGATAGACTGGGTCTGATGACACAGATCCAGTTTGATGTGAGTCAGATATAGTGGACGGGATGTCATAAATAAAGTGGTGTGATAAGTCGTAAAGAGTGGATTTGATGTCATAGGTGTTACATATGATTTCATACATATAGTGGAAGGTGATGTCATACATACACTGGTTTGAATAAAATTGATGCATTTGCAGTGATGAATACAGATACAGTCGGTGTGATATCAATATGGTGTCTGTGAAGGACACAACGGTTCTGTACTCATAACACTGTGTGTGTGATGCCATATCAAGTAGATAAGTTCATAAAGTAGAGTGTGTGATGTCATAGATAGAGTCATTGTATGATGTCACTTGATATAGTGAATGTGATATCATACACAGTAGATGAAATGTCATATCGTACACAATGCGTGTGATGTCATGAATACACTGCATGTGATTGTCATAAATACTGAGGATTGTGCTGTCATATGAGTGTGTGAGATATGATGTCATGTGTAGTGCATCTGATGGCATACATATGCCACCTGTGATCTCCTACATAGTTGGATGTGATGGCGTCGACAAAGTGGGTGTGATGACATATACAGTGGAATGTGATGGCAGTTAGAACGGGTTTCAAGACAGACATCGAGCTTGTGTAGTCATACACACAGTGTGGGTGAGAACGTATATAGTGGATTTGATGTCCTAAACGTAGTATGTGCCCAAATTTGCATGGTTACATGGGATACAGTGGTAGTGTTCCCACTCATTATACCAAGTGAGATGTTATTTTTTACTGAGTATGGTGTCTAAAGCATAGTAGGTGTCTTGTCATAATTACAGTGGCTGTGATGTCACAAGTACAGTGTTATGTGATGTCCTATAGAGCGGGTGTGGTGTCATGAATAGAGTGGGTGTGTTGCCATGAATACAGTCCCTTTGATGTCAGAAAGAGTGGGTGTTATGTCACAAATTAAACCATTCGGATGTCAAACGTATAGTGGGTTTGATATCACACATAATGCTGGTGTGGTATAATCAATATACTCAGTAAGTATGACCCAGGTACGAGTGGATGCGATGTCAATATACTGGGTTGATGACATGACAACAGTGTGTGTGATGTCATAGAGTGGTGTGATATCTCAGACAGAGTGGATGGGCTGTGATGTCCTATGTAGTTCATAAGACATGTCATAGATATTGTGGCTGTGATATTACATATATAGCAGTGGGTGTTAATGATCGATAATCTGTGTGTGATGACACAGGAATAGTGGATGTGCTGTCAGATATAAAGGGTGTGATGTGAGATAAAGAAAATTTGATGTCATGAATAGAGTCACCTTGATGTCACCCAGCGTGGGTGTGATGTCGTATATACTGCATAGTGTTTCTATACATATAGTATGTGTGGTGACCTGCATACCAGTGTGTGGGTAAATATCATTGATAGAATGGGCAGTTTTATCACACTGATACAGATTATGGAAGTTATGCTGTCAGATAGAGTGGGTTTTATTGTCTTAAACACGTGTGTTTCATGTCAATATAGTGGATATGAATTCAGAACCATAGTGGATGTGATGGTACAGATGGAGTGGCCTGTGATGTCACAGGTATAGGGCATGAGATGGTATAAACCGTGGAATGTGATGTCATATAAGAGGGATTCTGATGTCATGAATGCAGTGTCTGTGATGTCATAAAATACTGATCATTGATTGTCATAAAAGTGTGAATGTGGTGTCATTGTAGAATGTGTATGATGTTCTATAGAGTGGTGCACGTGTCATAGCTTAGCATACTTGTGATGTCATCGACACAGAAGTATATCGATACACATGTTTACACGTGTACACATTAGTGTTATGGCACAAATAAGCAGTGGCAGTGAAAGTCGTCATCAATATAGTGGTGAGATATCAGGTAATAGACGATCGCATTTTCTTGAAAGCAGTATGATGTGATATCATAAATATTTGAATATGATGTCATAAAACATACTAGCTGTGATGTCATACATAGAGGGCTGTGATGTCAATAAAGAGTTAATATGTCATATCATTGCATCCTGAATATGCCGAGTCATACACAAGAGTGTGAGTGATATCGTCCAGAGAGTGAGGTGTGGTATAATCGTTACACTGTGTTTGAGAACACAGATACGAGTGGATGTAGTTTCAGATAACAATGGGTGAGATGCAGATATAATGTTTTGAGTTTGTCATGTGTGTGAATCTCATCTATAGTGTCTGTAATGCCACAAGTGCAATGGAGGTAATGCGATAGACTACAATGGTGTGAGGTCATAAAGAGTGGGTGCGACGTTATGTAGAGTGGCGTAAGATATCAATACATAAAAATGGCTGTGTTGACTCATGCGTACAGTTGGTGTGAGATCATCATTAGAGTGGTTGTGATGACACAGATACAAGTGATGCAGATGTCAGATATATCTTGGAGTGATGTCATGAGTACAGTGCATGCGATGTCATATATAATGTGGTGTCATGTCATAAAAATGTGGATGTGATGCCCTTAAACATGTGTTTATGATGGTATGCAAACATTGGTGTGATGTCATACATACAAGGTGTGACAAGATGAAAGAGTGGGTGTGAGACACAGATAGGAGTGGTTGTGACGTAACAAATCTATTGAATATGTATGTATACAATGGATATGATGTCATCATATACATAGCGGATGAGATCCTCATAGATACACTGGTTGTGATATCATCAAAACAGTGATGTGATGACAGAAGACACTGTGGATATGAGGTCAAATATACTGTGTGTGATGCTTTAGAAATGGTGGTTTGATGTCATAACGTGAGGATGTGATGTATTCTACAGTGCAAAATGCTATACATACGCACAATGTGATGTCATACAAAAGAGTAGGTGCGTGACGTGTTCAATACGGTGGGTGGTGATGACACAGAGTATTTGCTGTGATGTCGCATGTATAGGGTATATACTGCCCTGCGTACTGGATGTGGTTTCATATATAGCAGGTTGTGACGTCATAAGTGCAGTAGTGTGAAGACACTTAAGGAGTAGATGTGATGTTATAAGAGTGCAACTGATGTCACACGTATAGTGGGTGTGATGGTCACATCAATGTGCGTGTGATATCAGTGGAGAGGTTTGTGATGGCAAAGATACCGTGGGATGTGCTGTCCCCGTACTAGTGGGTGAGACGATCATGTCTGAAGTGGATGTTGACATCAATAAATACTGTGGTTTGCTGTTATAAAGAGGATGAGATGCCATCTACAGTGCAAATGATATCATACCTATGCCAAGTGTGGTGTCCAGAAACACAGAGGGACTTTGATGTTATACAGAGTGGTTGTGGTGTCATAATAAAAGTGGATAGGAGTCACACGTATACTGGATGTGATAGCATATATATATTTTTTGTGATATCATTGATAGACTGGGTCTGATGACACAGATCCAGTTGATGTGAGGTCAGATATAGTGACGTGATGAGTCATAAATAAAGTAGGTGTGAAGTCGTAAAGAGTAGGATTTGATGTCATATGGTGTTCTTATATGATGTTCAGGCAGGACATATAGTGGAGGTGATGCTCATACATACACTGGTTTTGATAAAATTGATGCATTTGCAGTGATGATACAGATACAGTCGTGTGGATTGAACTATCAGATATGGTGTCTGTGAAGGACACAAAGGTTCTGTTCTCATAACACTGTGTGTGACTGCCATATACAAGTAGATAAGTTCATAAACGTAGAGTGTGTGATGTCATAGATAGGGTCATTGTATGATGTCACTATATAGTGAATGTGAATCATACACAGTAGATGAAATGTCATATCGTACACAACTGCGTGTGATTGATCATGAATACACTGCCCCCCCCCCACCCCCCCCGGTGTACGATGTGTGATGACATAAATACTGAGGATTGTTGTCAGAGAGTGTGGGGGTATAATGTCATGTGTAGTGGATCTGATGGCATATATATGCCACCTGTGATCTCTACATAGTCTGGGGTGATGGCATCAACAAAGTGGGTGTGATGACATATACAGTGGATATGTGATGGCAGTTAGAACGGGTTTCATAGACAGACATAGAGCTTGTGTAGTCATGCACACAGTGTGGTGAAAACGTATATAGTGGTTATCGATGTCCTAAACGTAGTATGTGCCCATGACATGGGATACAGTGGTATTTTACCCACTCATATACCAAGTGAGATGTTAATTATTTACTGAATATGGAGTCTAAAGCATAGTAGGGTCTTGTCATAATTACAGTGGCTGTGATGTCACCAAGTACAGTGGTATGTGATGTCTTATAGAGCGGGTGTGGTGTCATGAATCGAGTGGCTGTATGTGCCATGAATACTAGTCCTTTGATTGTCAGAAAGAGTGGGTGTTATGATCACAAATTAATCATAGCATGTCATACGTATAGTGGGTTTGATATCACACATAATGCTGGTGTGGTATAAATCAATATACTTAGTAATGACCCAGGTACTAGTGGATGCGATGTCAGATATAGTGGGTTGATGACATGACAACAGTGTGTGTGATGTCATACAGTGGTGTGAATATCATTGCAGAGGATGTGATGTCCTATGTAGTTTCACAGCCATAGAAATTGTGGCTGTGATATTACATAAACAGTGGGTGTTATATGATCGATAATCTGTGTGTGATGACACAGGAAGAGTGGATTGTGCTCTCAGATATAAAGGGTGTGATGTGAGATAAAGAAAAATTTGATGTCCATGAATAGAGTCCACTTGATGTCACCCCACGTGGGTGTGAGTCCGAATATACGGCATAAGTGTTCTAAACATATAAGTAAGTGTGTGTGACCTGCATCCAGTGTGTGGTTGTATCATTGTTAGAATGGGAGTTTATCACACCTGATACAGATTATGGGGGGAAAGCGTTATGGTGTCCAGATAGAGTGTTTTTATTGTCTTAACACGGTGTGTTTTTCATGTCCAAATATAGTGGATAAGAATTCCAGAACCATAGTGGGAATTATGATGGTACAGATGGATTGTGGCTGTGATGTCACAGGTATAAGGGCATGAGAATGGTATATAACCGTGGATGTGGATGTCATATAGAGGGATTCAGATGACATGAAATGCCAGTGTTCCTTTGATGTCCTAAATACAGATCAATGATGTCATACAAGTGTGAATGATGTGTTCATGGTAGAGATGGGTATGATGTCATAAGTGTGCCGTGTCATAGCTTACATACTTGTGATGTCATCGACACAGAAGTAATATCGATACACATGGTTACGACGGGTACAAATTAGTGTGATGGCACAAATTACAGTGGCAGTGAAGTCAAATATATAGGTGAGATATCAGTATAGACGATGCATTTTCTTTAAAGCAGTATGTGTGATATCATAAATATTTGATATGATGTCATAAATTATACTAGCTGTGATGTCATACATATAGGGCCTGTGATGTCATAAAGAGTTTATGTCATATCATTCATCCTGAATATGCTGTCATACACAGAGTGTTTGTGTGATATCGTCCAGAGAGTGTGGTGTGGTATAATTGATACACTGTGTTTGAGAACACAGATACAGTGATGTAGTTTCAGATACATATGGTGAGAAATGGCAGATATAATGTTTGTGTTGTCATGTGTGTGATCTCATCTATAGTGTCTGTAATGCCACAAGTGCAATGGAGGTAATGCGATGACTACAATGGTGTGAGGTCATAAAGAGTGGTGCGACGTTATGTAGAGTGCGTAAGATATCATACATAAAATGGGTGTGATGTCATGCGTACAGTTGGTGTGAGATCATCATTAGAGTGGTTGTGATGACACAGATACAGTGGATGCAATGTCAGATATATTTGGAGTGATGTCATGAGTACAGTGCATGCGATGTCATATATAATGTGGTGTCATGTCATAAAATGTGGATGTGATTGCCTTAAACAGTGTTTATGATGGTACGAAAGCAACACATTGGTGTGATGTCATACATACAAAGGGTGTGACAAGATGAAAGAGTGGGTTTGAGACACAGATATACAGTGGTTGTGACGTAACAAATCTATTGAATATTGTATTGTATCAATGGATGTGATGTCATCATATACAGCGGATGAGATCTCATAGATACACTGTTTGTGATATCATCAAAACAGTGGATGTGATGAACAGAGACACTGTGGATATTTGATGTCAAATATACTGTGTGTGATGCCTTATCATGGTGGTTTTGATGTCATAACGTGAGGATGATGATGTCTTTCTACAATGCAAAATGCTATACATACGCAGAATGTGATGTCATACACAGAGTAGGTGCGACTGTTGTCAATACAGTGGTGGGTGTGATGACAAAGGAGTATTTGCTGTGATGTCGCATGTATAGGGTATATACCTGCCCTGCGTACTGGAATTGTGGTTTCATATATAGAGGTTGTGATGACAATCATAAGTGCAGTAGGTGAAGACTTAAGGAGTAGAGTGTGAAGCTGTTATAGAGTGCAACTAGATGTGATGTTATAGCGAGTGCACACCACATATAAGTGGGTGTGATGTCACATCAATGTGCGTGTGATATCAGTGGAGAGTTGTGATGGCAAAGATACAGTGGGTGTGCTGTCCCGTATAGTGGGTGAGACTCATGTCTGACGTGGGATGTGACATCATAAATACTGTGGTTTGCTGTTATAAAGAGGATGAGATGCCATCTACAGTGCAAATGATATCATACATATGCCAAGTGGTGGTTGTCAGAAACACAGAGGGACTTGATGTTATACAGAGTGGTTGTGGTGTCATAAATAAAGTGGATAGGATGTCACACGTATACTGGATGTGATATCATATATATTTTTTTTGTGATATCGTTGATAGACTGGGTCTGATGACACAGATCCAGTTGATGTGAGGTCAGATATAGTGGACGTGATGTCATAAATAAAGTGGTGTGAAGTCGTAAAGAGCGTGGATTTGATGTCATAGGTGTTTACATATGATTTCCATACATATAGTGGAGGTGATGTCATACATAACACTGGGTTTGATAAAATTGATGCATTTTGCAGTGATGATACAGATACAGTCGGTGTGATATCAGATATGGTGTCCTGTGAAGGACACAACGGTTCTGTTCTCATAACACTGTGTGTGATGCCATATCAAGTAGATAAGTTCATAAACGTAAGAGTGTGTGATGTCATAGATAGAGTCATTGTATGATGTCACTTATATAGTGAATGTGATATCATACACAGTAGATGAAATGTCATATCGTACACAATGCGTGTGATGTCATGAATACACTGCATGTGATGTCATAAATACTGAGGATTTGTTGTCAGAGAGTGTGGATATAATGTCATGTGTAGTGTGAATCTGATGGCATATATATGCCACCTGTGATCTCCTACATAGTTGGTGTGATGGCAACAACAAAGTGGGTGTGATGACATATACAGTGGTATGTGATGGCAGTTAGAACGGGTTTCTAGACAGACATAGAGCTTGTGTAGTCATGCACACAGTGTGGGTGAGAACGTATATTAGTGGTTATGATGTCCTAAACGTAGTATGTGCCATGACATGGGATACAGTGTATTGTACCCACTCATATACCAAGTGAGATGTTTATTTTTACTGAATATGGTGTCTAAAGCATGTAGGTGTCTTGTCATAATTAACAGTGGCTGTGATGTCACCAGTACAGTGTATGTGATGTCTTATAGAGCGGGTGTGGTGATCATGAATCGAGTGGGTGTATTGCCATGAATACAGTCCTTTGATGATCAGAAAGAGTGGGTGTTTATTGTCACAAATTAATCATAGCATGATCATACGTATAGTGGGTTTTGATATCACACACATAATGCTGGTGTGGTATAATCAATATACTTAGTAATAGACCCAGGTAGAGTGGATGCGATGTCATATCAATATATGGTTGATGACATGACAACAGTGTGTGTGATGTCATACAGTGGTGTGATATCATGCAGAGTGGATGTGATGTCCAATGTAGTTCACAGCCTATGTTTGTAGTTATTTTATACGAGATAATAAAGAGAGAATTATCCATATTTAGTACCCTAATCTGATAATATATTGGGTCGATCGCTAGTAGTCGTATACCATATTGTAGATTATCGATTCCCTATGACCATTTACTCCAAAAAGAGTAATCCGGAAAACATAGTAAAAATATAAATAAAAACTCAAGCAGATTACGACTGTAGCAAACCCCACCCCCAACACCCCCAAGACGAGCCGATAAAAAACGCCAATTCCCGCCCTAAACTGACAACACGAGCCCCACCCCCCCCGGACGATAGAGCAACAAAATACAATATTTAGAAACTGCCCGACACAAACTATGTGATGATGACACAGGAAGAGTGGATGTGCTGCTCAGATATAAAGGGTGTGATGTGAGATAAAGAAAATTTGATGTCATGAATAGAGTCACTTGATGTCACCCAGCGTGGGTGGATGTCGTATATACTGCATAGTGTTCTATACATATAGTATGTGTGGTGACCTGCATACAGTGTGTGTGGTATATCATTGATAGAATGGGAGTTATCACACTGATACAGATTATGGAAGTTATGGTGTCAGATAGAGTGTTTTTTTGTTGTCTTAACACGGTGTGTTTCATGTCAAATATAGTGGATATGAATTCAGAACCATAGTGGATGTGATGGTACAGATGGAGTGGCTGTGATGTCACAGGTATAGGGCATGAGATGGTATAAACCGTGGATGTGATGTCATATAGAGGGGATTCTGATGTCATGAATGCAGTGTCTGTGATGTCATAAATACTGATCATTGATGTCATAAAGTGTGAATTGTGGTGTCATGTAGAATGTGTATGTTGTCATAAGTGTGCCGTGTCATAGCTTACATACTTGTGATGTCATCGACACAGAGGTACATCGATACACATGTTTACACGTGGTACACATAATGTGATGGCACAAATACAGTGGCAGTGATGTCAAATATAGTGGGTGAGATATCAGGTATAGACGATGCATTTTCTTGAAAGCAGTATGTGTGATATCATAAATATTGATATGATGTCATAAACATACTAGCTGTGATGTCATACATATAGGGCTGTGATGTCATAAAGAGTTTATGTCATATCATTCATCCTGGGGTGGGGATGAATATGCTGTCATAATCACAGAGTGTGTGGGTGATATCGTCCAGAGAGTGGGTGTGTGTATAATTGATACACTGGGTTTTTGAGACACAGATACAGTGGATGTAGTTTCAGATACAATGGGTGAGATGGCAGATATAATGTTTGTGTTGTCATGTGTGTGATCTCATCTATAGTGTCTGTAATGCTCCACAAGTGCAATGGAGTTAATGCGATGACTACAATGGTGTGAGGTCATAAAGAGTGGGTGCGACGTTATGTATAGTGCGTAAGATATTCATACATAAAAAAAAGGGTGTGATGTTCATGCGTACAGTTGGTGTGAGATCATCATTAGAGTGGTTGTGATGACACAGGTACAGTGGATGCAATGTCAGATATATTTGGAGTGATGTCATGAGTACAGTGCATGCGATGTCAAAATAATGTGGTGTCATGTCATAAAATGTGGATGTGATGCCTTAAACAGTGTTTATGATGGTACGCAAACATTGGTGTGATGTCATACATACAAAGGGTGTGATAAGATGAAAGAGTGGGTGTGAGACACAGATAGAGTGGTTGTGACGTAACAAAACTTTTGAATATGTATTGTATACAATGGATGTGATGTCATCATATATAGCGGGATGAGATCTCATAGATACACTTGTTGTGATATCATCAAAACAGTGGATGTGATGACAGAGACACTGTGGATATGATGTCAAATATACTGTGTGTGATGCCTTAGAAAATGGTGGTTTGATGTCATAAACGTGAGGATGTGATGTCTTCCACAGTGCAAAATGCTATACATACGCAGAATGTGATGTCATACAAAGAGTAGGTGTGACGTTGGCTATACAGTGGGTGTGATGACACAGAGTATTTGCTGTGATGTCGCATGTATAGGGTATATACTGCCCTGCGTACTGGATGTGGTTTTCATATATAGAGGTTGTGACATCATAATGTGCAGTAGGGTGAAGACTTAAGGAGTAGATGTGATGTTATAGAGTGCAACTTTGATGTCACACGAATAGTGGGTGTGATGTCACATCAAAAGTGCGTGTGATATCAGTGGAGAGGTTGTTGATGGCAAAGATACAGTGGGTGTGCTGTCCCGTATAGTGGGTGAGACGTCACATGTCTGACGTGGATGTGACATCATAAATACTGTGGTTTGCTGTTATAAAGAGGATGAGATGCCATCTACAGTGCAAATGATATCATACATATGCCAAGTGTGGTGTCAGAAACACAGAGGGACTTGATGTTATACAGAGTGGTTGTGGTGTCATAAATAAAGTGGATAGGATGTCACACGTATACTGGATGTGATATCATATATATTTTTTTGATGTGATAAACGTTGATAGACTGGGTCTGATGACACAGATCCAGTTGATGTGAGGTCAGATATAGTGGACGTGATGTCATAAATAAAGTGGTGTGAAGTCGTAAAGAGTGGATTTGATGTCATAGGTTTACATATGATTTCATACATATAGTGGAGGTGATGTCATACATACACTGGGTTTGATAAAATGATGCATTTGCAGTGATGATACAGATACAGTCGGTGTGATATCAGATATGGTGTCTGTGAAGGACAACAACGGTTCTGTTCTCATAACACTGTGTGTGATGCCATATCAAGTAGATAAGTTCATAAACGGTAGAGTGTGTGATGTCATAGATAGAGTCATTGTATGATGTCACTTATATAGTGAATGTGATATCATACACAGTAGATGAAATGTCATATCGTACACAATGCGTGTGATGTCATGAATACACTGCATGTGATGTCATAAATACTGAGGATTGTTGTCAGAGAGTGTGGATATAATGTCATGTGTAGTGGATCTGATGGCATATATATGCCACCTGTGATCTCCTACATAGTTGGTGTGATGGCATCAAACAAAGTGGTGTGTGATGACATATATCCAGTGGTATGTGATGGCAGTTAGAACGGGTTTCTAGACAGGGACATAGAGCTTGTGTATAGTCATGGCACTCAGTGTGGGTGAGAACGTATATAGTGGTTATGATGTCCTAAACGTAGTAATGTGCCATGACAATGGGATATTTACAGTGGTATTGTACCCACGCTCATATACCAAGTGAGATGTTATTTTTACTGAATATTGGTGTCTAAAGCATAGTAGGTGTCTTGTCATAATTACAGTGGCTGTGATGTCACAGTACAGTGTATGTGATGTCTTATAGAGCGGGTTCACTTTGTGGTGTCATGAATCGAGTGGGTGTATTGCCATGATACAGTCCTTTGATGTCAGAAATGAGTGGGTGTTATGTCACAAATTAATCATAGCATGTCATAACGTATAGTGGGTTTGATATCACACATAATGCTGGTGTGGTATAATCAATAAACTTAGGTAATGACCCAGGTAAGTGTGGATGCGATGTCAGATATAGTGGGTTGATGACATGACAACAGTGTGTGTGATGTCATACAGTGGTGTGATATCATACAGAGTGGATGTGATGTCTATGTAGTTCACAAGCCATAGATATTGTGGGCTGTGATATTATATATACAGTGGGTGTTATATGATCGATAATCTGTGTGTGATGACACAGGAATAGTGGATGTGCTCTCAGATATAAAGGGTGTGATGTGAGATAAAGAAAATTGATGTCATGAATAGAGTCACTTGATGTCACCCAGCGTGGGTGTGATGTCGTATATACTGCATAGATGTTTTATACATATAGTATCATATAGTATGTGTGGTGACCTGCATACAGTGTGTGGTATATCATTGATAGAATGGGAGTTATCACACTGATACAGATTATGGGGAAGTTATGGTGTCAGATAGAGTGGTTTTATTGTCTAAACACGGTTGTGTTTCATGTCAAATATAGTGGATATGAATTCAGAACCATAGTGGATGTGATGGGTACAGATGGAGTGGCTGTGATGTCACAGGTATAGGGGATGAGAGATGGTATAAACCGTGGATGTGATGTCATATAGAGGGATTCTGATGTCATGAATGCAATGGTGTCTGTGATGTCATAAAATACTGATCATTGATGTCATAAAGTGTGAATGTGGTGTCATGTAGAATGTGTATGATGTCATAAGTGTGCCGTGTCATAGCTTACATACTTGTGATGTCATCGACACAGAAGTATATCGATACACATGTTTACACGTGTACACATTAGTGTGATGGCACAAATACAGTGGCAGTGATGTCAAATATAGTGGGTGAGATATCAGGTATAGACGATGCATTTTCTTGAAAGCAGTATGTGTGATATCATAAATATTTGATATGATGTCATAAACATACTAGCTGTGATGTCATACATATAGGGCTGTGTGATGTCATAAAGAGTTTTATGTCATATCATTCATCCTGAATATGCTGTCATACACAGAGTGTGTGTGATATCGTCCAGAGAGTGGGTGTGGTTATAATTGATACACTGGTTTGAGAACACAGAGATACAGTGGATGTAGTCTCAGATACAATGGGTGAGATGGCAGATATAATGTTTGTTGTTGTCATGTGTGTGATCTCATCTATTAGTGTCTGTGATGCCACAAGTGCAATGGAGGTAATGCGATGACTACAATGGTGTGAGGTCATAAAGAGTGGGTGCGACGTTATGTATAGTGCGTAAGATATCATACATAAAATGGGTGTGATGTCATGCGTACAGTTGGTGTGAGATCATCATTAGAGTGGTTGTGATGACACAGATACAGTGGATGCAATGTCAGATATATTTGGAGTGATGTCATGAGTACAGTGCATGCGATGTCATATATAATGTGGTGTCATGTCATAAAAATGTGGATGTGATGCCTTAAACAGTGTTTTATGATGGTATGCAAACATTGGTGTGATGTCATACATACAAAGGGTTGTGACAAGATGAAAGAGTGGGTGTGAGACACAGATAGAGTGGTTGTGACGTAACAAATCTATTGAATATGTATTGTATACAATGGATGTGATGTCATCATATATAGCGGATGAGATCTCATAGATACACTTGTTGTGATATCATCAAAACAGTGGATGTGATGACAGAGATACTGTGGATATGATGTCAAATATTACTGTGTGTGATGTGATGCCTTAGTCTGGTGGTTTGATGTCATAAACGTGAGGATGTGATGTCTTCTACAGTGCAAAATGCTATATACATACGCAGAATGTGATGTCATACAAAGAGAGTAGGTGTGACACGTTGGCAATACAGTGGGTGTGATGACACAGAGTATTTGCTGTGATGTCGCATGTATAGGGTATATACTTGCCCTGCGTACTGGATGTGGTTTCATATATAGAGGTTGTGACATCATAAGTGCAGTAGGTGAAGACTTAAGGAGTAGATGTGATGTTATAGAGTGCAACTGATGTCACACGTATAGTGGGTGTGATGTCACATCAATGTTGCGTTGTGATATCAGTGGAGAGGTTGTGATGGCAAAGATACAGTGGGTGTGCTGTCCCGTATAGTGGGTGAGACGTCATGTCTGACGTGGATGTGACATCATAAATACTGTGGTTTGCTGTTATAAAGAGGATGAGATGCCATCTACAGTGCAAATGATATCATACATATGCCAAGTGTGGTGTCAGAAACACAGAGGGTTTGATGTTATACAGAGTGGTTGTGGTGTCATAAATAAAGTGGATAGGATGTCACACGTATACTGGATGTGATATCATATATATTTTTTTTGTGATCATCATTGATAGATGGGTTGATGACACACAAGATCCAGTTGATGTGAGGTCAGATATAGTGGACGTGATGTCATAAATAAAGTGGTGTGAAGTCGTACAGAGTGGATTTGATGTCATAGGTGTTACATATGATTTCATACATATAGTGGAGGTGATGTCATACATACACTGGGTTTGATAAAATTGATGCATTTGCAGCAGTGATGATACAGATACAGTCGGTGTGATATCAGATATGGTGTCTGTGAAGGACACAAACGGTCTCTGTTCTCATAACACTGTGTGTGCTTTGCCATATCAAGTAGATAAGTTCATAAACGTAGAGTGTGTGATGTCATAGATAGAGTCATTGTATGATGTCACTTATATAGTGAATGTGATATTCATACACAGTAGATGAAATGTCATATCGTACACAATGCGTGTGATTGTCATGATACATCTGCATGTGATGTCATAATACTGAGGATTGTTGTCAGAGAGTGTGGATATAATGTATGTGTAGTGGGTTGATGAGCATATATATGCCACCTGTGATCTCCTACATAGTTGGTGTGATGGGTACATCAACAAAGTGGTGGTGTGATGACATATACAGTGGTATGTGATGGCAGTTAGAAACGGGGTTTCTAGACAGAACATAGAGCTTGTGTAGTCATTACACACGAGTGTGGGCGAGAACGTATATAGTGGTTATGAATGTCCTAAACGTAGTATGTGCCATGACATGGGGACTACAGTGGTATTGTACCCACTCATATACCAAGTGAGAAAGTTAATTTTTACTGAATATGGTGTCTAAAGCATAGTAGGTGTCTTGTCATAAGATTACAGTGGCTGTGATGTCACCAGTTACAGTGTATGTGATGTCTTATAGAGCGGGTGTGGTGTCATAGAATCGAGTGGGTGTATTGCATGAATACAGTCCTTTGATGTCAGAAAGAGTGGGTGTTATGTCACAAATTAATCATAGCATGTCATACGTATAGTGGGTTTGATATCACACATAAAGCTGGTGTTGGTATAATCAATATACTTAGTAATGACCCAGGTAGAGTGGATGCGACTAGTCAGATATAGTGGGTTGATGACATGACAACAGTGTGTGTGGGATGTCATACAGTGGTGTGATATCATGCAGAGTGGATGTGATGTCTATGTAGTTCACAGCCATAGATATTGTGGCTGTGATTATTAAGCATATACAGTGGGTGTTATAATGATCGATAATCTGTGAGTGATTGACACAGGAAGAGTGGATGTGCTGTCAGATATAAAGGTGTGATCGTATGAGTGAGATAAAGAAAATTTGATGTCATGAATAGAGTCACTTGATGTCACCCAGCGTGGTTGGTGTGATGTCGTATATACTGGCATAGTGTTTCTATACATATAGTATGTGTGGTGACCTGCATACAGTGTGTGGTATATCATTGATAGAATGGGAGTTATCACACTGATACAGATTATGGAAGTTATGGTGTCAGATAGAGTGACTGTTTTATTGTCTTAACACGTTGTGTTTCATGTCAAATATAGTGGATATGAATTCAGAACCATAGTGGATGTGATGGTACAGATGGAGTGGCTGTGATGTCACAGGTATAGGGGATGAGATGGTATAAAACCGTGGATGTGATGTCATATAGAGGGATTCTGATGTCAATTGAATGCAGTGTCTGTGATGGTCATAAAACTGATCATTGATGTCATAAAGTGTGAATGTTGTGTCATGTAGAATGTGTATGATGTCATAAGTGTGCCCGTGGTCATAGCTTTACATACTTGTGATGTCATCGACACAGAAGTATATCGATACACATGTTTACACGTGTACACATTAGTGTGATGGCACAAATACAGTGGCATTGAAGTCAATATATATATGGTGAGATATCAGGTATAGACGATGCATTTCTTGAAAGCAGTATGTGTGATATCATAAATATTTGATATGATGTCATATAAACATACTAGCTGTGATGTCAAACATATAGGGCTGTGATGTCATAAAGAATTTATGTCATATCATTCATCCTGAATATGCTGTCATACACAGATGTGTGTGTGATATCGTCCAGAGAGTGGGGTGTGTATAATTGATACACTTGTGTTTGCAGAACACAGATACAGTGGATGTAGTTTTCAGATACAATGGGTGAGATGGCAGATATAATGTTTGTGTTGTGTCATGTGTGTTGATTTACTCATCTATAGTGTCTGTAATGCCACGACAAGTGCAATGGAGGTAATGCGATGACTACAATGGTGTGAGGTCATAAAGAGTGGGTGCGACGTTATGTAGAGTGCGTAAGATATCATACATAAAATGGGTGTGATGTCATGCGTACAGTTGGTGTGAGATCATCATTAGAGTGGTTGTGATGACACAGATACAGTGGATGCAATGTCAGATATAATTGGAGTGATGTCATGAGTACAGTGTTGCATGCGATGTCATATATAAACTGTGTGTGTCATGTCATAAAATGTGGATGTGATGCCTTAAACAGTGTTTATGATGGGTATGCAAACATTGGTGTGATGTCATACATACAAAGGGTGTGACAAGATGAAAGAGTGGGTGTGAGACACAGATAGAGTGGTTGTGACGTAACAATCTATTGAATATGTATTGTATACAATGGATTGATGTCATCATATATAGCGGATGAGAATCTCATAGATACACTGGTTGTGATATCATCAAAACCAGTGGATGTGATGACAGAGACAACTGTGGATATGATCGTCAATATAGGACTGTGTGTGATGCTTAGTATGGTGGTTTGATGTCATAACGTGAGGATGTGATGTCTTTACAAATGCAAAATGCTATACAAACGCAGAATGTGATGTCATACAAAGAGTAGGTGCGAAGTTGTCAATACAGTGGGTGTGATGACAAAGAGTATTTGCTGTGATGTACGCATGTATAGGTCGGGTATATACTGCCTGCGTTACTGGACTGTGGTTTGTCATATATAGGAGGTTTGTGACATCATAAGTGCAGTAGGCGTTGAAGACCTTAAGGACGAGTAGATGTGATGTTATAGAGCTTGCAACTGATGTTCACACGTTTATTGTGGGTGTGATTGTCACATCAATGTGCGCCATCCGTGATATCAGTGGAGAGAGGTTGTGATCGGCAAAGTACCAGTGGGTGTGCTGTCCCGTATAGTGGTGAGACGTCATGTCTTGAGCCGTAGGCGCGATGTGACATACACCATAACAGTACTGTTGGTTTGCTGTTATCCCCCAAGAGAGACTAGCACTAGTGCCCATCTACTCTCCTACAGTGCAAAATGATATCATCCACATATGCAAGTGTGGTCGTCAGAAATCACTGAGGGACCCCGCTCCTTTGCTTACCCTACTGATGCTATACCAGAGTGGTTTCGTCGGTGTCATAATAAAAGTGCGACATAGGAGTGTCTCACACGTATACTCACAGGACACTGTTGATATGAATCATATATAGTTTTTTTGTGATAGTCGTTGATTAGATTGGGTCTGATGACACCAGATCCCAGTTGATACGTGAGGTCAGATCATCAGTGGACGTGATGCTAATAATTTTAAGTGGTGGGGTAGAACTCAGTTCGTTAAGAGTGCGATTTGTGTACATCTCACGGGCTGTTTCTTTGTTACATATGACTACTTCATACATCTAGTGGAGGTGATGGTCAATTACATACATGGGTTTTGATTAAAATTGATGCTATCGCTGCGCGAAGTGATGGAACTACAGATTCAGTCGGTGTGTTATCAGTCATATGGTGTCTGTGAAGGACACAACGGTTACTGTTCTCCATAACACTGTTGTGTGATGCCATATTCAAGTAGATAAGTTCATAAACGTAGACAGTGTGTGATAGTCCATAAGGATCTAGAGTCATTGTATGATGTCACTTATATAGTGAATGTGATATCATACACAGTAGATGAAATGTTCATATCGTAAACAAATGCGTGGCTGAATGTTCATGAATACACTTCATCGTGATGTCATAAATAGATGAGGATTGTTGTAAGGTCAGAGTGTGGATTATAATGTCATGTGTAGTGGATTGATGGTCATATATATGGCCTACCTCGCGTGATCTCACTAAATAAGTTGGCTCGTGATGGCAAATCACCACAGTGGGTCACAGCTACATGGAATATCCAAGTAGGTATGGTGCATCGCGCAGTTACGAACGGGTTTCTAGACAGTAATAGAGAGCTAGTGTCACGCGATAACCCATGCCACACGAGTGTGAGGCGAATGAGAATCGCTTACTACTTAATTGGCGTATATGGCATGTCCTAACCCACCGGATCAAGTGTCCATGACATGGGATTACAGTGCGTCCACTTTATGTACCACCATCACATATACCAAGTGGAGAGTGATCCCCTTTCTTACTCTTGCGAATATAGGATGTTCATAAACAAGCATAGTAGGTGTCTGCTGCTCATAATTCGGTAGCGCTGTGGCAGTGCATTTCGACCAGTGACAGTGTAATGTGATGTCTTATAGAAGCGGGTAGTGGTTGAGATCCAATGAATCGAGTTGAGGCGTCATTCGCCTTGTAAGATGACAGCTCCTTTGAATGTCAGAACGAGAGTGGGTGTTTTATGTCACACAAAGAATCTAATCACATCAGCCATGTCATACGTATAGCTAGGGTTAGATCATCGGACACAATAATGCCTGGCTGTGGTTATACTCATTAAACTTAGTAATGACACTCAGGTTACAGTGTGATGCGGATGTCCAGATTTCTAAGTGGGTTGATGCAGCATGGACAACAGTGATGTTGTGATGTCATACCAGATGGATGTGATAATCATGCAGAGTGGATGTGATAGTCCTGATGTAGTTCACGAGCTCATAGATATTGATGGTCTGTGATATTACACCTCTCACAGTGGGTGTTACACTCACTGCGACTTAACGACTTAATCTAGTGTAGCTGATTGCCACAGGAAGGAGTGGATGTGCTCTCAATAATATAGCGGAGTGTGCAATGTGAGCTCAAAGAAAATTTGGTGTCAGCACATAGATCCGACTTCATCTTGATGTCACCAACCAGCGTGGATGTGGAATGTCTGTCGGTATATACTGCATCTAGTGTACCTGCGGGTACATCTGTTAGATTAGTATGTAGTGGGATAGACCTTGCCATACCCGTGTGTGGTGTATCATTGATAGAATGGGAGTCTCAGTCACACACTGATCCACAGACCTTAACTGGAAAGTTATGGTGTCAGATCAGAAGTGTTATCTTATTGTCTTAAACAGCGGATGTGCTCTTCATGTCAAATATGAAGTGGATATGAATTCACGCATACCATAGTGCGATGTGCTATGGTACAGATGGAGTGGCGTGATGTCACGAGCTATCGAGGGCATGACATGGTAAGAAGGACCGTGCGATGGTGGATGTCATATAGAGGGATCTGATGTCTGAATGCAGTGTCTTAGATGTCATAAATACCGTGAGTCATTGATGTCAATAAAAATGGAATCTGGTGTCATGTCAGAATGTTATGATTGTCTAGATCCAATCAGGTGTGCCGGGCCAACATTGCTTACATACATCACTTGAGATCGCTCAAATCGAACCACCAACACGAAGTATACATCGCGATAACACTCTGCGTTTTAGCAACGCTTGTACAACCAAGTCTAGTGGAGTTAGTAGGCAGACTCGCGCACAAATACAGTGGACCCAAGTGAAACGAGCATAGCTCAAATAGTATTGGGTGAGATATCGGTATAGTAAATAGCACCGATTACCGACCATTTTCTTTGAAAGTCCAGTATGTGTCTATATCTCATAAAATATTGTGATCGCGTACGTTCATAACCGAACACTACTTGACTGGGTGATGGTCAAATACAAATAGGGCGGTGAATGTCATAAAAGAGTTTATGCCTCATACATCATATCATCCATTGTGCCCCCAGATACACACTTGCTGTACATTGTCCCTAACATATCACACTAGGGTGTTGTGATCATCGTACCAGCCAGAGTGGCGGTGTGGTATATATTGATTAAACTGTCGTTTGAGACACAGCATCAGAGATGGATGTAGTTTCGCGTCTGTGATCTCACAAAATCGCGGGTGACGACTGCCACGATCTTATAAATGTCTAGTGTTGCATGTGTGTGATCTTCATCTATAGTGTCTGTAATACACAAGTGCAATGGAGGTAATGCGATGACTACAATGTATGTGGAGGTCATAAAAGCGTGCGGTGCGGACGTTTGTAGAGTGCGTAAGATATAATAATAAAATGACGTGTGATGTCATGACGTTACAGTTGGTGTGAGTTCAATCATTAGATGTGGCTGTGATGACACAGATACCGGGATGCAATGTCAGGATATATTTGGGACGGATGTCATGAAGCTAAGGTTGCATGCGATGGTCATTATAATGTGGGGCATGTCATAACTGTGGATTGTGATGCCTTAAACAGTGTTTTGATGGTATGCAAACATTGGTCGTGATGTCATACATACAAGGGTGTGACAGTTGAATGAAAAAGGTGGGTTCATTGTTAGTGAGTAGTGGCTAACGTTGATGTGTGTGATGTCTTGTGAGATGAGCGTAGTCTTTAGTGTCTAGTATCGTGAAGTGTACCAAGTGAGAAACAACGAAAGTGAGGGACAGTGATTTTCTCTTAAGTGGTGTTATTGGGGTAGTGTCATCTAGGGGATACATATATGTGGTATTTGTTGGATGGAACCTGTGGTTGTGATTTTTGGTGTGAGGACTGTGGTGTGTTGTGTGCTGAAGTGTAGGTTTTGAGTTGTGGTTTTGTTGTTGTTGGGTGTGCCCGGTTCATGTGAGATGATTTGTGATGTTTAGTTCTGTTATATTCGTAGGTGTATTTCTGTCATATTGATATAGTGGTGTGAGGTATGAGGTGTGTGGTCACTTGTGACTTAGCGTTGGATTTTTGTGTCTTGTGTGAAAGGTGTGTGTGATGAGTGTGATTAGGTGTTATTGTTGTTTGTGTGTTTGATGATGTTATGCTGTGGTTCGTTTGGGTTTTGGCCCCTCGTGTTTTTGAATGCTGTGTTTCAGTTTGGTGTGAACTTTGTCAATTTTGTGATGGGTTAATATATGTTTTGTGTTGTATGGGTTGTTGGTGTTCAGTGATGTTAATTTCATGTGAGATGATTGAGTTCTTGGTGATGTGTTTTCGTGTACACGTGGGGGTGTTTGTGTGTGGAGCGAGTTATCTTTTATTTCGTGAATTGTTGTGTTGACGGTGGAGTGAGACTTCGTGTTGGTGCGTGGTGGATGAGATGTGGTATAGTGTGGTGCGTTGTGATTCGGTGGTGGTGATTTGTGGTGCATTTGTGTTCAGTGTGAGACGGTTGATTGTGTCTTGTGCTTTTGGGCTGGTGAGTGTGTATTGGGTGATGTGAGTGATGTCTGTGAGGGGGGTTATCTTGTCGTATTGTGTGTTGTCGTGATGTATTGTGATAATTTGTGACTTGGTTTTTCTGGGCGTGAGATATTAACGTGGTCTGATGCGTCTGATGTGGAGGTTGTGTAGTGAAGTGATGTGTGTCTATTGTTATGTTTATTTTTCGTAGTTGGACTAAATTAGTGGATATGTATTTGTACTTGTTTTGTAGTGATGTTGTTTTGCATAATGGACTTTGCGGGAGTTGATGACTGGTGTGAGGCCTTAAATCGTTGTGTGTGAGACACAGATAAGTGGTTGTGATGTACGATCAAAACTATTGAATATTGTATTGTATTATCAAATGGATTATTGTTGTCATCATAGATAGGCGGATGAGATGGGATCTCATAGATACATATTGTTGTTGTGATATCATCAAAATACACTGGATGTGATGACAGAGATACTGTGGTTATTTGATGTCTAATATACTGTGTTGTGATGCCTTAGCGATACATGGTGGTTTTGATGTCATATGTAACGTGAGGATGATGATGTGTCTTATACAGTGCCCCCCCCTCCAAAATGCTATACATACAGCAGAGATGTGATGTCATAAATACAAGAGTAGGTGGTTGGACTGTTGATCAATACAGTGCGTGTTGTGATGTACACAGAGTATTAGCTTGTATGTCGCATGTAAGCAGGGTTATATATGCACTCTACTGCGTACTGGATGTGGTTTATATATAGAGGTTGTGACTATCATAAGTGCAGTAGGACGTGAAGACTTAAGAGCAGTAGGATGTGATGTTATAAGAGTGCAACTGATGTCACACGTATAGTGGGTGTGATGTCACATAAAATCGTGCGTGTGATCATCAGTGGAGAGGTTGTGATGGCAAAGATACAGTGGGTGTGCTGTCCCAGTATAGTGGGTGAAGACGTCATGTCTGAAGTGGCTATATCTATGTGACATCATAAATACTGTGGTTTGCACTGTTATAAAGAGGATGAGATGCCATCTACAGTGCAAATGATATCACTACAATATGCCAAGTGTGGTTAGTAGAAACACACAGAGGGTTTTGATGTTATACAGATGTGGCCTTGTTGTCATGGTGTCATTAATAAAGTGGATAGGATGTCAACAGCGTATACTGGATTGTGATATCATATATATTTATTGTTGTTGTGATATCATTTCGAAGACTGCGGTCTGATGACAAACAGATACCAGTTTGATGTGAGGTCAAAGATTTAGTGGACGTGATGTCAATATAAATAAAGTGGTCCCCTGTGGTGAGTCGTAAAGAGTGGATTCTTGGATGTCATAGGTGTTTACATATGATTTCATACATCATAGTGGAATGGTAGTGTGTTGGGAATATGTCCATACATACACTGGGTTTTGATAAAAATCTGATTGCAACTTTGCAGTGATGATACAGATACAGGTCGTATGTGTTGTGATAGCACGTATCAGATATGGCTGTCTGTGTTCAAAAGGGACACAATCCGGTTCCTGTTCTAATAACACTATCTGTGTTTAGTTGATGCCATATACAAGTAGATAAGTTCATAAATAACGTAGAGTGTGTGGATGTTATAGATAACGACATCTCATTGTATGATGTCACTTATATAAAGTGAATGTTGATAATCATACACAGTCATGATGAAATGTCATTATCTTAACAGAATGCGTGTGATATTCATGATACACTGCATGTGATGTCATAAATCACTGGAGCGCATTGTTGTCATAGAGTGTGGATATGAATCGTTTAATGTGTTGGGCACTATGATGGGCATACATATGCCGCACTTCTGTGAATCATTCCATAGTAATGTTGGGTCCAGATGATCCTACGCAATTTCAAATATCGGACACACCTAAAGTGGGTTAGTGTGAAAGTAGTATGATGAGGTGGAATGTTGGATATTGGCAGGTTTTTAGAAGAACGGGCTTTCAAGACAGACATAGAATTGAGCGTGCTAGGAGAGGGAGAGAGAGAGAGAGAGTCAGAGAGAGAAGGAAGAGTAGGGGGAGAAAGAGAACCTTTGTGATACGCTAACGCCATACACACAGTTGTGGGCGAATGAATCAGTATATAATATGTGGATAGGATTTACCCTTAACGTCTGGTTATGTGCCATTACATTGGGATTGCGTGTGGTAGTTGTTACTTCATTCATATGACCCGATTGGAGATTGTTATATTTTGTACTTGAGTCATGGTGTACTAAAGCATTTAGTATACGGTGTCTTGTCATAATTACAGTGGCTGTGATGTCACAACAGGATACTAGTGTATGTGATACCATGTCTCTATTAAGAGCGGGTGTCTGGTGTTCATGAATCGAGTGGGTTGTATTGGCCATGAATACAGTCCTTGTTGATGTCAGAAAGAGTGGGGGGTTAGTTTTTGTTTTTATGGTTGGGGTTAGTGGGTTACCACAAAATTTAATCATAGGATGTCATACGATAGTGGGTTCTGATATCACACATTTATAAGCTGCTGGTGTATGGTATAATCAATAGAATACTTCCAAAGTAATGACCCAGGTAGAGTGGATTGTGAAGTGTCAGATATACTGGATGTTGATGACATCGACAACAGTGTGTTTGTGATGTCATATCATCATTAGGAGGTTGTGTGATATCATACCATCATACAGAGTGGATCTGTGATGTCCTATGTAGTTCACAAGCATACTCATAGATATTGTGGCTGTGATAATCATACTTATACAGTGGGTGTTATATGAGTCCGATAATCTGTGTTGTGATGAACCTGGAAGTGGAGTGGATGTGCTTGTAAGATTAAAGGGTGTGATGTGATGGTATAAAGACAAATTTGATGTCAATTTGATATAGAGTCACTTGATGTCACACCAGACGTGGGTGTGATGTCGTTATATACTGCGAGTATAGTGTTCTATACAATATAGTAATGTGGCTGACCTGCACTAGACAGTGTGTGGTTTATATCACTTTGATAGAATGGGTAGTTTATCACACGCTGATACAGATTATGGAATTTATGTATTGTCAGGACTAGGGTGGTTTGTATTGTCTTAACCACAGGTGTGTTTCTCCATTTCAAGTCAACTATAGTGGATCATGGAATTTAGAAACCATAATGGATGTAATGGTACAGCAGTTGGCTAGTGCCTTGAGAATGTCACAGTTTTATGGTGCACTGAGATGGTTTTAAAACCGAGGATGGTGATGACTTATCAGTGGGGGATCTGAAGTCAATGAATGCAGGGCTGTGATGT
>JAJLRB010000204.1:0-38223 GCA_020976825.1 Odocoileus hemionus
ACATTAGTGTGATGGCACAAATACAGTGGCAGTGATGTCAAATATAGTGGGTGAGATATCAGGTATAGACGATGCATTTTCTTGAAAGCAGTATGTGTGATATCATAAATATTTGATATGATGTCATAAATATACTAGCTGTGATGTCATACATATAGGGCTGTGATGTCATAAAGAGTTTATGTCATATCATTCATCCTGAATATGCTGTCATACACAGAGTGTGTGTGATATCGTCCAGAGAGTGGGTGTGGTATAATTGATACACTGTGTTTGAGAACACAGATACAGTGGATGTAGTTTCAGATACAATGGGTGAGATGGCAGATATAATGTTTGTGTTGTCATGTGTGTGATCTCATCTATAGTGTCTGTGATGCCACAAATGCAATGGAGGTAATGCGATGACTACAATGGTGTGAGGTCATAAAGAGTGGATGCGACGTTATGTATAGTGCGTAAGATATCATACATAAAATGGGTGTGATGTCATGCGTACAGTTGGTGTGAGATCATCATTAGAGTGGTTGTGATGACACAGATACAGTGGATGCAATGTCAGATATATTTGGAGTGATGTCATGAGTACAGTGCATGCGATGTCATAAATAATGTGGTGTCATGTCATAAAATGTGGATGTGATGCCTTAAACAGTGTTTATGATGGTATGCAAACATTGGTGTGATGTCATACATACAAAGGGTGTGATAAGATGAAAGAGTGGGTGTGAGACACAGATACAGTGGTTGTGACGTAACAAAACTATTGAATATGTATTGTATACAATGGATATGATGTCATCATATATAGCGGATGAGATCTCATAGATACACTTGTTGTGATATCATCAAAACAGTGGATGTGATGACAGAGATACTGTGGATATGATGTCAAATATACTGTGTGTGATGCCTTAGAAATGGTGGTTTGATGTCAAAGTCATAACGTGAGGATGTGATGTCTTCTACAGTGCAAAATGCTATACATACGCAGAATGTGATGTCATACAAAGAGTAGGTGTGACGTTGTCAATACAGTGGGTGTGATGACACAGAGTATTTGCTGTGATGTCGCATGTATAGGGTATATATTGCCCTGCGTACTGGATGTGGTTTCATATATAGAGTTGTTTGTGACGTCATAAGTGCAGTAGTGTGAAGACTTAAGGAGTAGATGTGATGTTATAGAGTGCAACTGATGTCACACGTATAGTGGGGTGTGATGTCACATCAAATGTGCGTGTGATATCAGTGGAGAGGGTTGTGATGGCAAAGATACAGTGGGTGTGCTGTCCCGTTATAGTGTATAGTGGGTGAGAGTCGTCATGTCTGAAGTGGATGTGACATCATAAATACTGTGGTTTGCTGTTATATAAAGAGGATGAGATGCCATCTACAGTGCAAATGATATCATACATATGCCAAGTGTGTGTGTGTGTCAGAAACACAGAGGGTTTTGATGTTATACAGAGTGGTTGTGGTGTCATAAATAAAGTGGATAGGATGTCACACGTATACTGGATGTGATATCATATATATTTTTTTTGTGATATCATTGATAGACTGGGTCTGATGACACAGATCCAGTTGATGTGAGGTCAGATATAGTGGACGTGATGTCATAAATAAAGTGGTGTGATGTCGTAAAGAGTGGATTTGATGTCATAGGTGTTACATATGATTTCATACATATAGTGGAGGTGATGTCATACATACACTGGGTTTGATAAAATTGATGCATTTGCAGTGATGATACAGATACAGTCGGTGTGATATCAGATATGGTGTCTGTGAAGGACACAACGGTTCTGTTCTCATAACACTGTGTGTGTGATGCCATATCAAGTAGATAAGTTCATAAAAAGTAGACGTAGAGTGTGTGATGTCATAGATAGAGTCATTGTATGATGTCACTTATATAGTGAATGTGATATCATACACAGTAGATGAAATGTCATATCGTACACAATGCGTGTGATGTCATGAATACACTGCATGTGATGTCATAAATACTGAGGATTGTTGTCATAGAGTGTGGATATGATGTCATGTGTAGTTGCATCTGATGGCATACATATGCCACCTGTGATCTCCTACATAGTTGGTGTGATGGCGTCAACAAAGTGGGAGTGATGACATATACAGTGGATGTGATGGCAGTTAGAACGGGTTTCAAGACAGACATAGAGCTTGTGTAGTCATACACACAGTGTGGGTGTGAGAACGCTATATATAGTGGATTTGATGTCCTAAACGTAGTATGTGCCATGACATGGGATACAGTGGTAGTTTTCCCACTCATATACCAAGTGAGATGTTATTTTTACTGAGTATGGTGTCTAAAGCATAGTAGGTGTCCTTGTCATAATTACAGTGGCTGTGATGTCACAAGTACAGTGTATGTGATGTCTTATAGAGGCGTGGGTGTGGTGTCATGAATCGAGTGGGTGTGTTGCCCATGAATACAGTCCTTTGATGTCAGAAAGAGTGGGTGTTATGTCACAAAATTAATCATAGCATGTCATACGTATAGTGGGTTTGATATCACACATAATGCTGGTGTGTGGTATAATCAATATACTCAGTAATGACCCAGGTACAGTGGATGCGATGTCAGATATACTGGGTTGATGACATGACAACAGTGTGTGTGATGTCATACAGTGGTGTGATATCATACAGAGTGGATGTGATGTCCTATGTAGTTCAAAAGAGCCATAGATATTGTGGCTGTGATATCATATATACAGTGGGTGTTATATGATCGATAATCTGTGTGTGATGACACAGGAATAGTGGATGTGCTGTCAGATATAAAGGAATTTGTGTGATGTGAGATAAAGAAAATTTGATGTCATGAATAGAGTCACTTGATGTCACCCAGTGTGGGTGTGATGTCGTATATACTGCATAGTGTTCTATACATATAGTATGTGTGGTGACCTGCATACACAGTGTGTGGTATATCATTGATAGAATGGGAGTTATCACACTGATACAGATTATGGAAGTTATGCTGTCAGATAGAGTTTTGTATTGTCTTAACACGTGTGTGTTTCATGTCAAATATAGTGGATATGAATTCAGAACCATAGTGGATGTGATGGTACAGATGGAGTGGCTGTGATGTCACAGGTATAGGGGATGAGATGGTATAAAACCTGCGTGGATGTGATGTCATATAGAGGGGATTCTGATGTCATGAATGCAGTGTCTGTGATGTCATAAATACTGATCATTGATGTCATAAAGTGTGAATGTGGTGTCATGTAGAATGTGTATGATGTCATAAGTGTGCCGCCGTGTCATAGCTTACATACTTGTGATGTCATCGACACAGAGGTACATCGATACACATGTTTACACGTGTACACATTAGTGTGATGGCACAAATACAGTGGCAGTGATGTCAAAATATAGTGGGTGTGAGATATCAGGTATAGACGATGCATTTTCTTGAAAGCAGTATGTGTGATATCATAAATATATTGATAATATGATGTCATAAAATATACTAGCTGTGATGTCATACATATATGAGGGCTGTGATGTCATAAAGAGTTTTTTATGTCATATCATTCATCCTGAATATGCTGTCATACACAGAGTGTGTGTGATATCGTCCAGAGAGTGGGTGTGGTATAATTGATACACTGTGGTTTGAGAACACAGATACAGTGGATGTAGTATAAGTTCTCAGATACAATGGGGTGAGATGGCAGATATAATGTTTGTTTGTGTTGTCATGTGTGTGATCTCATCTATAGTGTCTGTGATGCCACGAATGCAATGGAGGGTAAATGCGATGACTACAATGGTGTGAGGTCATAAAGAGTGCGGATGCGACGTTATGTAATTGGTATAGTGCGTAAGATATCATACATAAAATGGGTGTGTGATGTCATGCGTACAGTTGGTAGTGAGATCATCATTAGAGTGGTTGTGATGACACAGATACAGTGGATGCAATGTCAGATATATTTGGAGTGATGTCATGAGTACAGTGCATGCGATGTCATAAATAATGTGGTGTCATGTCATAAAATGTGGATGTGATGCCTTAAACAGTGTTTATGATGGTACGCAAACATTGGGTGTGATGTCATACATACAAAGGTTGTGTGATAAGATGAAAAGAGTGGGTGTGAGACACAGATAGAGTGGTTGTGACGTAAAACAAAACTATTGAATATGTATTGTATACAATGGATATGATGTCATCATATATATACGGATGAGATCTCATAGATACACTTGTTGTGATATCATCAAAACAGTGGATGTGATGACAGAGACACTGTGGATATGATGTCAAATATACTGCTGTGTGTGATGCCTTAGTGTCAATGGTGGTTTGATGTCATAACGTGAGGATGTGATGTGCCTTCTCTTCAGTGCAAAATGCTATACATACGCAGAATGTGATGTCATACAAAGAGTAGGTGTGACGTTGTCAATACAGTGGGTGTGATGACACAGAGTATTTGCTGTGATGTCGCATGTATAGGGTATATATTGCCCTGCGTACTGGATGTGGTTTCATATATATAGAGGTTGTGACGTCATAAGTGCAGTAGTGTGAAGACTTAAGGAGTAGATGTGAGGTGATGTTATAGAGTGCAACTGATGTCACACGTATAGTGGGTGTGATGTCACATCAAAGTGTGCGTGTGATATCAGTGGAGAGGGTTGTGATGGCAAAGATACAGTGGGTGTGCTGTCCCCGTATAGTGGTGGGTGAGACGTCATGTATGAAGTGAAGTGGATGTGACATCATAAATACTGTGGTTTGCTGTTATATAAAGAGGATGAGATGCCATCTACAGTGCAAATGATATCATACATATGCCAAGTGTGGTGTCAGAAACACAGAGGGTTTTGATGTTATACAGAGTGGTTGTGGTGTCATAAATAAAGTGGATAGGATGTCACACGTATACTGGATGTGATATCATATATATATTTTTTTGTGATATCATTGATAGACTGGGTCTGATGACACAGATCCAGTTGATGTGAGGTCAGATATAGTGGACGTGATGTCATAAATAAAGTGGTGTGAAGTCGTAAAGAGTGGATTTGATGTCATAGGTGTTACATATGATTTCATACATATAGTGGAGGTGATGTCATACATACACTGGGTTTGATAAAATTGATGCATTTGCAGTGATGATACAGATACAGTCGGTGTGTGATATCAGATATGGTGTCTGTGAAGGACACAACGGTTCTGTTCTCATAACACTGTGTGTGATGCCATATCAAGTAGATAAGTTCATAAACGTAGAGTGTGTGATGTCATAGATAGAGTCATTGTATGATGTCACTTATATAGTGAATGTGATATCATACACAGTAGATGAAATGTCATATCGTACACAATGCGTGTGATGTCATGAATATACACTGCATGTGATGTCATAAATACTGAGGATTGTTGTCATAGAGTGTGGATATAATGTCATGTGTAGTGGATCTGATGGGCATATATATATGCCACCTGTGATCTCCTACATAGTTGGTGTGATGGCATCAACAAAGTGGGTGTGATGACATATACAGTGGTATGTGATGGCAGTTAGAACGGGTTTCTAGACAGACATAGAGCTTGTGTAGTCATACACACACAGTGTGGGTGAGAACGTATATAGTGGTTATGATGTCCTAAACGTAGTATGTGCCATGACATGGGATACAGTGGTATTGTACCCACTCATATACCAAGTGAGATGTTATTTTTACTGAATATGGTGTCTAAAGCATAGTAGGTGTCTTGTCATAATTACAGTGGCTGTGATGTCACCAGTACAGTGTATGTGATGTGATGTCTTATATAGAGCGGGGGTGTGGTGTCATGAATCGAGTGGGTGTATTGCCATGAATACAGTCCTTTGATGTCAGAAAGAGTGGGTGTTATGTCACAAATTAATCATAGGATGTCATACGTATAGTGGGTTTGATATCACACATAATGCTGGTGTGGTATAATCAATATACTTAGTAATGACCCAGGTAGACAGTGGATGCGCGATGTCAGATATACTAGTGGGTTGATGACATGACAACAGTGTGTGTGATGTCATACAGTGGTGTGATATCATACAGAGTGGATGTGATGTCCTATGTAGTTTCACAAGATGTCATAGATATTGTGGCTGTGATATTATATATACAGTGGGTGTTATATGATCGATAATCTGTGTGTGATGACACAGGAATAGTGGATGTGCTGTCAGATATAAAGGGTGTGATGTGAGATAAACAATAAAATTTGATGTCATGAATAGAGTCACTTGATGTCACCCAGTGGGTGTGATGTCGTATATACTGCATAGTGTTCTATACATATAGTATGTGTGGTGACCTGCATACAGTGTGTGGTATAACATTGATAGAATGGGGTGTTATCACACTGATACAGATTATGGAAGTTATGCTGTCAGATAGAGTGTTTGTATTGTCTTAACACGGTGTGTTTCATGTCAATATATAGTGGATATGAATTCAGAACCATAGTGGATGTGATGGTACAGATGGAGTGGCTGTGATGTCACAGGTAATAGGGGATCTGTGAGATGGTATAAAACCGTGGATGTGATGTCATATAGAGGGGATCTGATGTCATGAATGCAGTGTCTGTGATGTCATAAATACTGATCATTGATGTCATAAAGTGTGAATGTGGTGTCATGTAGAATGTGTATGATGTCATAAGTGTGCCGTGTCATAGCTTACATACTTGTGATGTCATCGACACAGAGGTACATCGATACACATGTTTACACGTGTACACATTAGTGTGATGGCACAAAATACAGTGGCAGTGATGTCAAATAGAGTGGGTGAGATATCAGGTATAGACGATGCATTTTCTTGAAAAGCAGTATGTGTGATATCATAAATATTTGATATGATGTTCATAAATATACTAGCTGTGATGTCATACATATAGGGCTGTGATGTCATAAAGAGTTTATGTCATATCATTCATCCTGAAATATGCTGTCATACACAGAGTGTGTGTGATATCGTCCCAGAGAGTGGGTGTGGTATAATTGATACACTGGGTTGAGAACACAGATACAGTGGATGTAGTCTCAGATACAATGGTGAGATGGCAGATATAACGTTTGTGTTGTCATGTGTGTGATCTCATCTATAGTGTCTGTGATGCCACGAATGCAATGGAGGTAATGCGATGACTACAATGGTGTGAGGTCATAAAGAGTGGATGCGACGTTATGTATAGTGCGTAAGATATCATACATAAAATGGGTGTGATGTCATGCGTACAGTTGGTCTGAGATCATCATTAGAGTGGTTGTGATGACACAGATACAGTGGATGCAATGTCAGATATATTTGGAGTGATGTCATGAGTACAGTGCATGCGATGTCATAAATAATGTGGTGTCATGTCATAAAATGTGGATGTGATGCCTTAAACAGTGTTTATGATGGTATGCAAACATTGGTGTGATGTCATACATACAAAGGGTGTGATAAGATGAAAAGAGTGGGTGTGAGACACAGATACAGTGGTAGTGACGTAACAAAACTATTGAATATGTATTGTATACAATGGATATGATGTCATCATATATAGCGGATGAGATCTCATAGATACACTTGTTGTGATATCATCAAAACACTGGATGTGATGACAGAGATACTGTGGATATGATGTCAAATATACTGTGTGTGATGCCTTAGAAATGGTGGTTTGATGTCATAACGTGAGGATGTGATGTTTTAAGAGGATGAGATCATCTAGTGAAAGAATAAATATGAGTTGGTGTCAAAAAAGGGTTGATGTAACAGAGGGGTGGTGTATAAATGGATAGGTAACCTATATGTGTGATATAAATATTTTTTTGTAAATATTGAGGTTGAACAGATCGTATTATGTTAGTAAGGGATAATAATGGTGTGACGTTAAGTGGATTGTTCATAGGTTAATTGATTTAATATGTGGAGGTGTTAAATAATGGGTTTAAAATGATGCATTTGGTGATAACGATACATCGGTTATAAATAGTGTGTGAAGGCACACGGTTTTTAAAGTTGTGATATAAGTATTAAGTAAATGTGTGTTCAATGGTTGTATATTGTAATGTATAATGATTTAGTAATGAATGTTAAAGTACAATGTGGTAAAACATGATGTATATAAGTGTGAAGGTGGATATATTTAGATTGTGGATCATTGATTGATGTATCTATGGTGATGATAAGGGTGTGATAAGTGTGTGTGGCTTAAATTTAGGATAACTGTGTAGTTCATAACGGTGGGGGAATATTGTGATTAGCAAATAGTGCCTGATGTGAAGGGTTTACAAACAGTGGTATTTTTTTACTGGTTGTCTAAAAGTAGGTGTTTGTTATAATTAAGTGGCTGTATCAAGTAAGTGGTTGATGTTATAAGGGGTGGTGCATGAACGGGGGTGTATTTTTATTGTCAGAGTGGTGTTATGTCCAAATTAAAGATTCAAGTTAGTGGGTTTATATCAAAATTGTTTTAATCATATTGATGACCAGAGGGTATTCAGTTAGTATAATGAAACGTTGTGTGATTCATAAGTGTTGATTCACAGGTGTGTGATGTTTGTTATTAAATTGGTGGATTTAGTGTTTGCATAATTGTGTGGATAATAAGTGTGTATAAAAGTGTGTTAAAGAATGTTTGCATAGTTGGTGTCGGTGTGATGTTTAATGATGTGTTATCATATGTGGGTGATGATAAGTGGTTTATTTATAAGGATTTACTGATCAGTTTGATTATTTAATGGTTTTTTTTTTAATTAGTGGTTATAAATTGGTTTATGACATGTGTTAGGTCAAAGGGTTAACAAGGTTTAGGATGAGAGTAAAGTGGTGTGTGTCAATAGATTGTTAAAGTGTTTGTCATAAGTTATGATGTCAAATTGTGTGTAAATTGAATTTAATAATTTCTTGAACTGATGTTCATAGGGAATCTATCAGTCAAAGATTAAAAATTGAACAAACGTGTGTAAATATTGGGTGAAACATAAGTGATTTAAGAGTGGATTCTAAATTTTGATAAATTCTGTATTCATACATATAGGTTGGTCATAAAATGGTATTTTATTTTCATTGTTAAAGTGATTTTCCAGAGGTGGATATTAAATGGTTGACAGAAGTGGTGTTTAGATTGGGTTAGCAGTAATGTGTTGTGATTGTTTGTGTCTGAGTGCCACAGAGTCAATCATAATGGTGATCCTAAGTGTGAGTCATAAAATGGTTGATATATAAAGGAGATTCAATAATGGTGTGATTCTAATGGTGTGAGTCAATTAAGTGGTGTATCAAGATATGTGGCATAATGATAGCAATTGGTGTTTTAATCATGTAGAATGTGGTGTGGAGCAAAATGTGGTATGCTAAAAGTTATATTAAAGTGAAGATGTGTGTGAAATTGATAATGTGTATAAATATGTGATGATATAAGTAATTATGGTTGTAATTAACGAGGATTGTTAGTGATATATAATTACTTGTATAGGGTGATTGATCATGTAGATTGATTTCTAAGTAAAATTATGATGAAATGTGAAGTATGGATGATAATAGGGGAGCAAAATTGGGTAGTAGGGTAATTCTTTGTATATGTGTTATAAAGGGTGGGTACAGAGTATAGATTTGGGATGTGGTGTGGTATTGGTTATAAGTGGTGTAATAACTAGTGATAAATGAAGATTATGAATAATGGGTTTATATTGGGATATAGGTTGTGATTAAAAAGTTGTTGAGAATGACATTAGTGTTTAAATGGAGTTGGGTGTTTTATCATAATGGTGTTAAATAACGGGGATTAAGGTTATTGGTGATAATATGTTGTGTGACAGTATTTTGTAATAATGTTGAGTTGAAGTGGTGAGATAAGTTTATATGTTGTAATGGTTAGTTCATATGTATGTATTATATACATAATGAGGTGTGCATATGTTTAGTTGAAATTTTAAAGGTGATATGATATGTTGTGAAAAGGTTGTATAAACTGGTTGTTTCATAAATTTAAGTAAATGTGTATATACATTTGTGATTTGGTAGTAAAATTTGAAATGTTATGTACAAGTGTTGTTAAGACATGATGTATTCATGGTAATGTTGTATGATGTATAGTGATATATGGTATATGCATTGTTCTCACATATGTGGATGTGAAGATTGGTGTAAATACAGTGGAGTAGAGTTGGGTTTGACATAAGTTTGTCAAACGGTGGGTGAATATAGTGGTTATTAAAAGTAGTTTGAGAGAAGTGGTGATCCATCATAAAGTTAGATTGGTTTTTAAGTGGTTCATAAATTCTTGTAAGAGGTGTGTTTAAGTTATGTTATAAGTGGTGTGATCCGATTGTTGTTAACTTGTGTTACATGTTTTGGAATAAATAGTTATACTATATGGTGGAAAAATGGTGTATAAAATGTTAATGGGTGGTGATTGAAATTGTTGTAAAAGGTGTGACACAGAGGTGTGATTCGATAGGAGTTATTTTCAATGAGGTTGTGATTAATTGGTGTATGAAATTGTGATTTTGATAGATTTAGTGATTTAGTAAAAGTAGCATGATGTATGTAAGGGGTTGAGGTTTTAGATAGTGTTCTGTATAATATATTTGTATAAAAGTGTTATTTTAGAGGATATCATGATTGATTATGAGATGGTTGTGTTTAAATTAGTATGAAATAGGTTTAATGTATGAAAGGAGATGTCAATGATCGTAGTGGATAGAGGATACTGATGTGTATTAGAATTGATATGTATAAGTTGTGAGTATAAGTATGATGTCAAATGTTTGTTGTTTATGTGAGTAAGTTTGTATTCAGTGTGTTCAAATACAATGAGAATTTAATAATGTTGTTGAAACAAGGAGATTAATTGTTGATTAAATTTTTAAGATGTTGATTCTATAATGTGAAATAAATGGTGCATAATTGGGTGTATTAAGAATGTATTACAATGGTTGGATATCATTGTGTTTTAAGTGTGTGTAATTTGTGATGGTATGATAATGATGGTAGAAAATGGGTGCGATGTAAGTGTTGTCTAAAAGTGTGGAATTAGTGTAAATAAATTGGTGTTAAGGTACAGTGAGAAGGAGGGAGTTGAGTAATATAATTATTGGTGATAGTATGTGCTGAATATTTATTGTAAACTAATTGGGTTAAATTAGGGTTGACAAATAGTGTGGTGTAAAAAGTGGTGTTAAAGTGGGTATGTTAAAAGGTTGATGTACAATATTTATAATAAAGTGTATAATGGTGTTGAAAATGTTGTGGAAATATTGATTTCAATTGTATTGATTATCATTAGGTGATTAGATTAAGTGTGTATAAAAAGATATGAAGTAGTATGAAAAAAGTATATGGTTGTGAAATGGTGTTGTAGGAGTTTTGTATGCTGGTGAAATTTAGATTTGTTAAAGGAAGGCAAGTTGTTAGACAAAATTTTGGGAAAGTGTTATTGGGTTTGTATAGAGTTGTGAAGTGTTGTGAATAATAGTGTGATATATGAGTTAATTCAATAATGTGTATGGTAATAAGGAGTGAACAGAGATGTTGAAAATAAGGTTGTGTACAAGGGGTGATGTTTAATATGGATGTGGAATTAATAGGTTAAAATATTTTGATAATATCTCTATGAAGGTTGAGAAAAAGGTTGTTGTATAAGTGGTAGTAAAGGAAGTGGTTGTTAATGTTGTTATATATATTGTGATTATACATAGATGGTATGAACAAGATCTTGATGATGAATATACAGTTGATTATAATTGGATTGAAGGTGTTATGTATGTTAATTGATTATAATAGGTGTTCTAAAATGTGTGTGATAAAAGTGTTGATTATTAAGTAGATGTTTAACGATTTAGACACATTGGTAATAATTGTTGATTCAAATAGTATTGGGGGTGGATGATGCTCAAGTAGATTATTTTTATGGAAGTGTTCAATTAGTGGTGTTTCCCATTGTGTGAAAAACTTGGTTATACGGGTGGGCATAATGTGTATATGTAACATGGGGAAAGTTTGTCCATATTGGTGAAAAGTGGTGTACATAACAGTGGCATAAAGTGTTTAACAGTAGTTGTATACAGTGTGGAAATCAGTGTGTGTTGATTTTATTAATGCGATTGGTAGTTACATTTCATACAGAGATGTTTTTTAATTGTTTGTCAAATTGTGGTTATTATTGATGGAAAATTGATGTCTAGTGGGGTGATTGTGTATGTTGATGTGTACTTGTGTTCTATCGTATAAGTCTTGATTCTGAAGTGTTTATATTAGGTGTAATTTAAGTTTGTACATAAGTGGTGTGATAAAAATGTATGAATAAGTTGGATGTTGATGGTTGTGAGTGGAGTGTATTAAGTATAGGGTTGATCATAAGGTGATTGAAGATTATATAAGTATGTGTACGATAGATTATAAGTTATGTTATTTTATTGAGGATACAAAGTGGTGAGTAAGTATGATGAGTATACTGGTGATATTATGGTTTTAAAAGTGTTCATAAAGTATCTGATTTATAAATGTTGCATTAGTTATGTAATTTGTAGATAGATTATGCTAAAGTTTGATATTGTCATTTATTAAAAAGTGTGTAATGAAGTGGTAGTATGGGAAGTTAAAGAAATTTTTTGATTTGTGAATAATTTTTTAGTATCTATTGACAAGTGTGGGTTTAATGTTGATATAGGGATTAATGTTGGTGGGGAGATATATAATGTTGATACACGATACATGTGGTTAATACATGGGTGTGGTAAGTTGTCATTGTGTGATTATTTCTGACAGTGCATGTATTAAATGATAATGTTAATAGTGTGGTACAGGTGTGTAAAAAAATGTGATTTCTCTATGTGTATAAAGAGTGGTGTGACACAAGTGGTAGTAAATTTGACAGAAGGGATCAATAATGGTTATGAATGTTTCTAAGTGATCAATTTGGTGGATGTCAAATACAAGGTGTAAGATGAAAGGTGGGTTAGAAGGATGGTGTTTTAAAAATTTATTGAAAAGGTTGATCAAGGATTGATGTTCATATAAGGTGGATATAGAACATTGTGTATTCAAAAAGGGATTGATGACAGGCATGTGGATTGTCAAATACTGTGTGTATGCTAAATGTGGTTGATCTTAACGTAGATGTAGCTACTTGAAAGTTACATAGAGGATGTGATTCATAAAGGTGGTGGAAGTTGTCATAGTGTGTAGAAAAGTATTGCTTGTGTGCATTATAGGTATTCTCCTGTATGGATGGGTTCAATATAAGGTTGTGAATCATACAGAGTGAAGATTAAGGGTGATGTAATATAGGTAACTGCTTAAAAATGTGTTGTATCATACGTGGTTATGGGTTGTAATGGCAAAGATACAGGTGTGTGTATAAGTGGGTGGACGTCTGTCATGGTGTGATCAAAATCTGTGTTTGCTGTTAAGAGGATTGATGCCCTAAGTGGATTTCATATGCAGGTGTGTCAAAAAAGAGATTGTGTATACAGAGTGGTGTGTTATAAAGTGAAGAGTCAACAGTAATGTGTATCATAATTTTTTTTTGAATATGTAAGGGTTGTGAAGACAGTTGATGTGGTAATATAGTGGGTGATTAATAAGGGTGGAAGTTAATGATGTGTTGTTAAATAGATTACATTAGGGATGTTATACATACTGGTTGATCAAATCATTAGTTAGTAACAGCGTGTTGTGATAATAGTGGTGGAGAAAACGGTTGTTCTATAAATGTTTGCATATCAATGATTAATTGTATGAAAGTCATTATGTAGGGTAGATTGATGATATAAAGTGAATGTGATTAAAGTGATGTGAATGTTATACAATGTTATTCATAATATGTGTGATTCATACATAGTGATTGATAAGATGTGGTATAATCAAGTGTTGTGTTAGATATTTGCCGGATCACTAGTTGGTTTCATAACAAAGTGGGTGTATGACATATCATGGTATGTATAGTTAAAGGGTTTAGAAAATAGAGTGTTATAAGTATGGTAAATAAAGTGGTATTGATGTCAAAGTTGATGTGAACATGGGTAGTGTATACATTATCAAGTGGTGTTATTTATTAATATGTGCTACATATGTTTTCTATATAGTGGTGTGGTACAAGAGTGTATGATCATAAGGGGTGTGTGTCATGAATTAGTGTGTTGCATAAACACTTGATGTCAGAAAGTGGGTTGTCCAAATTAATATATTCTACATAGGTGGTTATATCCAATACAGTGGTAATAATTTATATGACAGGTAATGGATGAGTAGATTAGTGTTGAGTACAAATAGTGTGTATATAATGATATACAGGTGGATGTTTCTAATGTGTTTAACTAGTATTTGGCTGTGTATCAAACGTGGGTGTTATAATATAATTGGTGATTCAAGAGTGTTGTTAATTAAAGGTGTGTATAAAAAAATTGATGTCATGAAAGGGACTGATGACAGTGGGGTGATGCTTACTGCTGTGTTACATATAGTTGTGTTACGAGTGTGTGTATTCATTATAAAATGGGGTTCAAATAAAATGGGATTATGGTGTCGATAATTTTTATTGTTTAAATGTGATGTGTTATAAATAAGTGGTGAATTAGAAATGTGGTGAATAGATGATTGTGTATCACAGGTAGGCATAGTGGATAAACGGATGTATTCATATGGGGATTCTGATGTCATGATTTATTGTGATCAATTATTCATGATTATAATGTAATTGGTTGTGTGTGATGCCTTAGAAATGGTGGTTTGATGTCATAACGTGAGGATGTGATGTCTTCTACAGTGCAAAATGCTATACATACGCAGAATGTGATGTCATACAAAGAGTAGGTGTGACGTTGTCAATACAGTGGGTGTGATGACACAGAGTATTTGCTGTGATGTCGCATGTATAGGGTATATATTGCCCTGCGTACTGGATGTGGTTTCATATATAGAGGTTGTGACGTCATAAGTGCAGTAGTGTGAAGACTTAAGGAGTAGATGTGATGTTATAGAGTGCAACTGATGTCACACGTATAGTGGGTGTGATGTCACATCAAAGTGCGTGTGATATCAGTGGAGAGGTTGTGATGGCAAAGATACAGTGGGTGTGCTGTCCCGTATAGTGGGTGAGACGTCATGTCTGAAGTGGATGTGACATCATAAATACTGTGGTTTGCTGTTATAAAGAGGATGAGATGCCATCTACAGTGCAAATGATATCATACATATATGCAAGTGTGGTGTCAGAAACACAGAGGGTTTTGATGTTTATACAGAGTGGTGTGGTGTCATAAATAAAGTGGATAGGATGTCACACGTATACTGGATGTGATAGCATATATATATTGTTTGTGATATCATTGATAGACTGGGTCTGATGACACACAGATCCAGTTGATGTGAGGTCAGATATAGTGGACGTGATGTCATAAATAAAGTGGTGTGATGTCGTAAAGAGTGGATTTGATGTCATAGGTGTTACATATGATTTCATACATATAGTGGAGGTGATGTCATACATACACTGGGTTTGATAAAATTGATGCATTTGCAGTGATGATACAGATACAGTCGGTGTGATATCAGATATGGTGTCTGTGAAGGACACAACGGTTCTGTTCTCATAACACTGTGTGTGATGCCATATCAAGTAGATAAGTTCATAAAGGTAGAGTGTGTGATGTCATAGATAGAGTCATTGTATGATGTCACTTATATAGTGAATGTGATATCATACACAGTAGATGAAATGTCATATCGTACACACAATGCGTGTGATGTCATGAATACACTGCATGTGATGTCATAAATACTGAGGATTTTGTCATAGTAGAGTGTGGATATGATGTCATGTGTAGTGCATCTGATGGCATACATATGCCACCTGTGATCTCCTACATAGTTGGTGTGATGGCGTCGACAAAGTGGGGTGTGATGACATATACAGTGGATGTGATGGCAGTTAGAACGGGTTTCAAGACAGACATAGAGCTTGTGTAGTCATACACACAGTGTGGGTGAGAACGTATATAGTGGATATGATGTCCTAAACGTAGTATGTGCCATGACATGGGATACAGTGGTAGTGTTCCCACTCATATACCAAGTGAGATGTTATTTTTACTGAGTATGGTGTCTAAAGCATAGTAGGTGTCTTGTCATAATTACAGTGGCTGTGATGTCACAAGTACAGTGTATGTGATGTCCTATAGAGCGGGTGTGGTGTCATGAATCGAGTGGGTGTGTTGCCATGAATACAGTCCTTTGATGTCAGAAAGAGTGGGTGTTATGTCACAAATTAATCATAGGATGTCATACGTATAGTGGGTTTGATATCACACATAATGCTGGTGTGGTATAATCAATATACTCAGTAATGACCCAGGTACAGTGGATGCGATGTCAGATATACTGGGTTGATGACATGACAACAGTGTGTGTGATGTCATAGAGTGGTGTGATATCATACAGAGTGGATGTGATGTCCTATGTAGTTCATATAAGATGTCATAGATATTGTGGCTGTGATATCATATATACAGTGGGTGTTATATGATCGATAATCTGTGTGTGATGACACAGGAAATAGTGGATGTGCTGTCAGATATAAAGGGTGTGATGTGAGATAAAGAAAATTTGATGTCATGAATAGAGTCACTTGATGTCACCCAGCGTGGGTGTGATGTCGTATATACTGCATAGTGTTTCTATACATATAGTATGTGTGGTGACCTGCATACAGTGTGTGGTATATCATTGATAGAATGGGAGTTATCACACTGATACAGATTATGGAAGTTATGCTGTCAGATAGAGTGGTTGTATTGTCTTAACACGGTGTGTTTCATGTCAAATATAGTGGATATGAATTCAGAACCATAGTGGATGTGATGGTACAGATGGAGTGGCTGTGATGTCACAGGTATAGGGGATGAGATGGTATAAACCGTGGATGTGATGTCATATAGAGGGGATCTGATGTCATGAATGCAGTGTCTGTGATGTCATAAATACTGATCATTGATGTCATAAAGTGTGAATGTGATGTCATGTAGAAATGTGTATGATGTCATAAGTGTGCCGTGTCATAGCTTACATACTTGTGATGTCATCGACACAGAGGTACATCGATACACATGTTTACACGTGTACACATTAGTGTGATGGCACAAATACAGTGGCAGTGATGTCAAATATAGTGGGTGAGATATATCAGGTATAGACGATGCATTTTCTTGAAAGCAGTATGTGTGATATCATAAATATTTGATATGATGTCATAAATATACTAGCTGTGATGTCATACATATAGGGCTGTGATGTCATAAAGAGTTTATGTCATATCATTCATCCTGAATATGCTGTCATACACAGAGTGTGTGTGATATCGTCCAGAGAGTGGGTGTGGTATAATTGATACACTGGGTTTGAGAACACAGATACAGTGGATGTAGTCTCAGATACAATGGGTGAGATGGCAGATATAACGTTTGTGTTGTCATGTGTGTGATCTCATCTATAGTGTCTGTGATGCCACGAATGCAATGGAGGTAATGCGATGACTACAATGGTGTGAGGTCATAAAGAGTGGATGCGACGTTATGTATAGTGCGTAAGATATCATACATAAAAAAATGGGTGTGATGTCATGCGTACAGTTGGTCTGAGATCATCATTAGAGTGGTTGTGATGACACAGATACAGTGGATGCAATGTCAGATATATTTGGAGTGATGTCATGAGTACAGTGCATGCGATGTCATAAATAATGTGGTGTCATGTCATAAAATGTGGATGTGATGCCTTAAACAGTGTTTATGATGGTACGCAAACATTGGTGTGATGTCATACATACAAAGGGTGTGATAAGATGAAAGAGTGGGTGTGAGACACAGATACAGTGGTTGTGACGTAACAAAAACTATTGTGAATATGTATTGTATACAATGGATATGATGTCATCATATATAGCGATGAGATCTCATAGATACACTTGTTGTGATATCATCAAAACAGTGGATGTGATGACAGAGATACTGTGGATATGATGTCAAATATACTGTGTGTGATGCCTTAGAAATGGTGGTTTGATGTCATAACGTGAGGATGTGATGTCTTCTACAGTGCAAAATGCTATACATACGCAGAATGTGATGTCATACAAAGAGTAGGTGTGACGTTGTCAATACAGTGGGTGTGATGACACAGAGTATTTGCTGTGATGTCGCATGTATAGGGTATATATTGCCCTGCGTACTGGATGTGGTTTCATATATAGAGGTTTTGACGTCATAAGTGCAGTAGTGTGAAGACTTAAGGAGTAGATGTGATGTTATAGAGTGCAACTGATGTCACACGTATAGTGGGTGTGATGTCACATCAAATTGGGTGTGATATCAGTGGAGAGGTTGTGATGGCAAAGATACAGTGGGTGTGCTGTCCCGTATAGTGGGTGAGACGTCATGTCTGAAGTGGATGTGACATCATAAATACTGTGGTTTGCTGTTATAAAGAGGATGAGATGCCATCTACAGTGCAAATGATATCATACATATGCCAAGTGTGGTGTCAGAAACACAGAGGTATTTGATGTTATACAGAGTGGGTGTGTGTCATAAATAAAGTGGATAGGATGTCACACGTATACTGGATGTGTGATATAGCATATATATATTATATTGTTTGTGATATCATTGATAGACTGGGTCTGATGACACAGATCCAGTTGATGTGAGGTCAGATATAGTGGACGTGATGTCATAAATAAAGTGGTGTGATGTCGTAAAGAGTGGATTTGATGTCATAGGTGTTACATATGATTTCATACATATAGTGGAGGTGATGTCATACATACACTGGGTTTGATAAAATTGATGCATTTGCAGTGATGATGATACAGATACAGTCTGGGTGTGATATCAGATATGGTGTCTGTGAAGGACACAACGGTTCTGTTCTCATAACACTGTGTGTGATGCCATATCAAGTAGATAAGTTCATAAAGGTAGAGTGTGTGATGTCATAGATAGAGTCATTGTATGATGTCACTTATATAGTGAATGTGATATCATACACAGTAGATGAAATGTCATATCGTACACAATGCATGTGTGATGTCATGAATACACTGCATGTGATGTCATAAATACTGAGGATTGTTGTCATAGAGTGTGGATATGATGTCATGTGTAGTGCATCTGATGGCATACATATGCCACCTGTGATCTCCTACATAGTTGGTGTGATGGCGTCGACAAAGTGGGTGTGATGACATATACAGTGGATGTGATGGCAGTTTAGAACGGGTTTCAAGACAGACATAGAGCTTGTGTGTAGTCATACACACAGTGTGGGGTGAGAACGTATATAGTGGATATGATGTCCTAAACGTAGTATGTGCCCATGACATGGGATACAGTGGTAGTGTTCCCACTCATTCATACCAAGTGAGATGTTATTTTTACTGAGTATGGTGTCTAAAGCATAGTAGGTGTCTTGTCATAATTACAGTGGCTGTGATGTCACAAGTACAGTGTATGTGATGTCCTATAGAGCGGGTGTGGTGTCATGAATCGACTGGGTGTGTTGCCATGAATACAGTCCTTTGATGTCAGAAGAGTGGGTGTTATGTCACAAATTAATCATAGGATGTCATACGTATAGTGGGTTTGATATCACACATAATGCTGGTGTGGTATAATCAATATACTCAGTAATGACCCAGGTACAGTGGATGCGATGTCAGATATACTGGGTTGATGACATGACAACAGTGTGTGTGATGTCATAGAGTGGTGTGATATCATACAGAGTGGATGTGATGTCCTATGTAGTTCATAAGATGTCATAGATATTGTGGCTGTGATATCATATATACAGTGGGTGTTATATGATCGATAATCTGTGTGTGTGATGACACAGGAATAGTGGATGTGCTGTCAGATATAAAGGGTGTGATGTGAGATAAAGAAAATTTGATGTCATGAATAGAGTCACTTGATGTCACCCAGCGTGGGTGTGATGTCGTATATACTGCATAGTGTTCTATACATATAGTATGTGTGGTGACCTGCATACAGTGTGTGGTATATCATTGATAGAATGGGAGTTATCACACTGATACAGATTATGGAAGTTATGCTGTCAGATAGAGTGGTTGTATTGTCTTACACGGTGTGTTTCATGTCAAATATAGTGGATATGAATTCAGAACCATAGTGGATGTGATGGTACAGATGGAGTGGCTGTGATGTCACAGGTATAGGGGATGAGATGGTATAAACCGTGGATGTGATGTCATATAGAGGGGATCTGATGTCATGAATGCAGTGTCTGTGATGTCATAAATACTGATCATTGATGTCATAAAGTGTGAATGTGATGTCATGTAGAATGTGTATGATGTCATAAGTGTGCCGTGTCATAGCTTACATACTTGTGATGTCATCGACACAGAGGTACATCGATACACATGTTTACACGTGTACACATTAGTGTGATGGCACAAATACAGTGGCAGTGATGTCAAATATAGTGGGTGAGATATCAGGTATAGACGATGCATTTTCTTGAAAGCAGTATGTGTGATATCATAAATATTTGATATGATGTCATAAATATACTAGCTGTGATGTCATACATATAGGGCTGTGATGTCATAAAGAGTTTTTATGTCATATCATTCATCCTGAATATGCTGTCATACACAGAGTGTGTGTGATATCGTCCAGAGAGTGGGTGTGGTATAATTGATACACTGGGTTTGAGAACACAGATACAGTGGATGTAGTCTCAGATACCATGGGTGAGATGGCAGATATAACGTTTGTTTTGTCATGTGTGTGATCTCATCTATAGTGTCTGTGATGCCACGAATGCAATGGAGGTAATGCGATGACTACAATGGTGTGAGGTCATAAAGAGTGGATGCGACGTTATGTATAGTGCGTAAGATATCATACATAAAATGGGTGTGATGTCACGCGTACAGTTGGTCTGAGATCATCATTAGAGTGGTTGTGATGACACAGATACAGTGGATGCAATGTCAGATATATTTGGAGTGATGTCATGAGTACAGTGCATGCGATGTCATAAATAATGTGGTGTCATGTCATAAAATGTGGATGTGATGCCTTAAACAGTGTTTATGATGGTACGCAAACATTGGTGTGATGTCATACATACAAAGGGTGTGATAAGATGAAAGAGTGGGTGTGAGACACAGATACAGTGGTAGTGACGTAACAAAACTTTTGAATATGTATTGTATACAATGGATATGATGTCATCATATATAGCGGATGAGATCTCATAGATACACTTGTTGTGATATCATCAAAACACTGGATGTGATGACAGAGATACTGTGGATATGATGTCAAATATACTGTGTGTGATGCCTTAGAAATGGTGGTTTGATGTCATAACGTGAGGATGTGATGTCTTCTACAGTGCAAAATGCTATACATACGCAGAATGTGATGTCATACAAAGAGTAGGTGTGACGTTGTCAATACAGTGGGTGTGATGACACAGAGTATTTGCTGTGATGTCGCATGTATAGGGTATATATTGCCCTGCGTACTGGATGTGGTTTCATATATAGAGGTTGTGACGTCATAAGTGCAGTAGTGTGAAGACTTAAGGAGTAGATGTGATGTTATAGAGTGCAACTGATGTCACACGTATAGTGGGTGTGATGTCACATCAAAGTGCGTGTGATATCAGTGGAGAGGTTGTGATGGCAAAGATACAGTGGGTGTGCTGTCCCGTATAGTGGGTGAGACGTCATGTCTGAAGTGGATGTGACATCATAAATACTGTGGTTTGCTGTTATAAAGAGGATGAGATGCCATCTACAGTGCAAATGATATCATACATATGCCAAGTGTGGTGTCAGAAACACAGAGGGTTTTGATGTTATACAGAGTGGTTGTGGTGTCATAAATAAAGTGGATAGGATGTCACACGTATACTGGATGTGATAGCATATATATATTGTTTGTGATATCATTGATAGACTGGGTCTGATGACACAGATCCAGTTGATGTGAGGTCAGATATAGTGGACGTGATGTCATAAATAAAGTGGTGTGATGTCGTAAAGAGTGGATTTGATGTCATAGGTGTTACATATGATTTCATACATATAGTGGAGGTGATGTCATACATACACTGGGTTTGATAAAATTGATGCATTTGCAGTGATGATACAGATACAGTCGGTGTGATATCAGATATGGTGTCTGTGAAGGACACAACGGTTCTGTTCTCATAACACTGTGTGTGATGCCATATCAAGTAGATAAGTTCATAAAGGTAGAGTTTGTGATGTCATAGATAGAGTCATTGTATGATGTCACTTATATAGTGAATGTGATATCATACACAGTAGATGAAATGTCATATCGTACACAATGCGTGTGATGTCATGAATACACTGCATGTGATGTCATAAATACTGAGGATTGTTGTCATAGAGTGTGGATATGATGTCATGTGTAGTGCATCTGATGGCATACATATGCCACCTGTGATCTCCTACATAGTTGGTGTGATGGCGTCGACAAAGTGGGTGTGATGACATATACAGTGGATGTGATGGCAGTTAGAACGGGTTTCAAGACAGACATAGAACTTGTGTAGTCATACACACAGTGTGGGTGAGAACGTATATAGTGGATATGATGTCCTAAACATACTACTAAAAACGTAGTATGTGCCATGACATGGGATACAGTGGTAGTGTTCCCACTCACATACCAAGTGAGATGTTATTTTTACTGAGTATGGTGTCTAAAGCATAGTAGGTGTCTTGTCATAATTACAGTGGCTGTGATGTCACAAGTACAGTGTATGTGATGTCCTATAGAGCGGGTGTGGTGTCATGAATCGACTGGGTGTGTTGCCATGAATACAGTCCTTTGATGTCAGAAAGAGTGGGTGTTATGTCACAAATTAATCATAGGATGTCATACGTATAGTGGGTTTGATATCACACATAATGCTGGTGTGGTATAATCAATATACTCAGTAATGACCCAGGTAGAGTGGATGCGATGTCAGATATACTGGGTTGATGACATGACAACAGTGTGTGTGATGTCATAGAGTGGTGTGATATCATACAGAGTGGATGTGATGTCCTATGTAGTTCAAAAGATGTCATAGATATTGTGGCTGTGATATCATATATACAGTGGGTGTTATATGATCGATAATCTGTGTGTGATGACACAGGAATAGTGGATGTGCTGTCAGATATAAAGGGTGTGATGTGAGATAAAGAAAATTTGATGTCATGAATAGAGTCACTTGATGTCACCCAGCGTGGGTGTGATGTCGTATATACTGCATAGTGTTCTATACATATAGTATGTGTGGTGACCTGCATACAGTGTGTGGTATATCATTGATAGAATGGGAGTTATCACACTGATACAGATTATGGAAGTTATGCTGTCAGATAGAGTGGTTGTATTGTCTTAACACGGTGTGTTTCATGTCAAATATAGTGGATATGAATTCAGAACCATAGTGGATGTGATGGTACAGATGGAGTGGCTGTGATGTCACAGGTATAGGGGATGAGATGGTATAAACCGTGGATGTGATGTCATATAGAGGGGATCTGATGTCATGAATGCAGTGTCTGTGATGTCATAAATACTGATCATTGATGTCATAAAGTGTGAATGTGGTGTCATGTAGAATGTGTATGATGTCATAAGTGTGCCGTGTCATAGCTTACATACTTGTGATGTCATCGACACAGAGGTACATCGATACACATGTTTACACGTGTACACATTAGTGTGATGGCACAAATACAGTGGCAGTGATGTCAAATATAGTGGGTGAGATATCAGGTATAGACGATGCATTTTCTTGAAAGCAGTATGTGTGATATCATAAATATTTGATATGATGTCATAAATATACTAGCTGTGATGTCATACATATAGGGCTGTGATGTCATAAAGAGTTTATGTCATATCATTCATCCTGAATATGCTGTCATACACAGAGTGTGTGTGATATCGTCCAGAGAGTGGGTGTGGTATAATTGATACACTGGGTTTGAGAACACAGATACAGTGGATGTAGTCTCAGATACCATGGGTGAGATGGCAGATATAACGTTTGTTTTGTCATGTGTGTGATCTCATCTATAGTGTCTGTGATGCCACGAATGCAATGGAGGTAATGCGATGACTACAATGGTGTGAGGTCATAAAGAGTGGATGCGACGTTATGTATAGTGCGTAAGATATCATACATAAAATGGGTGTGATGTCACGCGTACAGTTGGTCTGAGATCATCATTAGAGTGGTTGTGATGACACAGATACAGTGGATGCAATGTCAGATATATTTGGAGTGATGTCATGAGTACAGTGCATGCGATGTCATAAATAATGTGGTGTCATGTCATAAAATGTGGATGTGATGCCTTAAACAGTGTTTATGATGGTACGCAAACATTGGTGTGATGTCATACATACAAAGGGTGTGATAAGATGAAAGAGTGGGTGTGAGACACAGATACAGTGGTAGTGACGTAACAAAAAAACTTTTGAATATGTATTGTATACAATGGATATGATGTCATCATATATAGCGGATGAGATCTCATAGATACACTTGTTGTGATATCATCAAAACACTGGATGTGATGACAGAGATACTGTGGATATGATGTCAAATATACTGTGTGTGATGCCTTAGAAATGGTGGTTTGATGTCATAACGTGAGGATGTGATGTCTTCTACAGTGCAAAATGCTATACATACGCAGAATGTGATGTCATACAAAGAGTAGGTGTGACGTTGTCAATACAGTGGGTGTGATGACACAGAGTATTTGCTGTGATGTCGCATGTATAGGGTATATATTGCCCTGCGTACTGGATGTGGTTTCATATATAGAGGTTGTGACGTCATAAGTGCAGTAGTGTGAAGACTTAAGGAGTAGATGTGATGTTATAGAGTGCAACTGATGTCACACGTATAGTGGGTGTGATGTCACATCAAAGTGCGTGTGATATCAGTGGAGAGGTTGTGATGGCAAAGATACAGTGGGTGTGCTGTCCCGTATAGTGGGTGAGACGTCATGTCTGAAGTGGATGTGACATCATAAATACTGTGGTTTGCTGTTATAAAGAGGATGAGATGCCATCTACAGTGCAAATGATATCATACATATGCCAAGTGTGGTGTCATAAAAAGAAACACAGAGGGTTTTGTATGATGTCACTTATATAGTGAATGTGATATCATACACAGTAGATGAAATGTCATATCGTACACAATGCGTGTGATGTCATGAATACACTGCATGTGATGTCATAAATACTGAGGATTGTTGTCATAGAGTGTGGATATGATGTCATGTGTAGTGCATCTGATGGCATACATATGCCACCTGTGATCTCCTACATAGTTGGTGGTGTGATGGCGTCGACAAAGTGGGTGTGATGACATATACAGTGGATGTGGTTGCAGTTAGAACGGGTTTCAAGACAGACATAGAGCTTGTGTAGTCATACACACAGTGTGGGTGAGAACGTATATAGTGGATATGATGTCCTAAACGTAGTATGTGCCAAGTGACATGGGATACAGTGGTAGTGTTCCACTCTATATACCAAGTGAGATGTTATTTTTACTGAGTATGGTGTCTAAAGCATAGTAGGTGTCTTGTCATAATTACAGTGGCTGTGATGTCACAGTACAGTGTATGTGATGTCCTATAGAGCGGGGTGTGGTGTCATGAATCGAGTGGGTTGTGTTGCCATGAATACAGTCCTTTGATGTCAGAAAGAGTGGGTGTTATGTCACAAATTAATCATAGGATGTCATACGTATAGTGGGTTTGATATCACACATAATGCTGGTGTGGTATTAATCAATATACTCAGTAATGACCCAGGTACAGTGGATGCGATATCAGATATATGGGTTGATGACATGACAACAGTGTGTGTGTGATGTCATAGAGTGGTGTGATATCATACAGAGTGGATGTGATGTCCTATGTAGTTCATAAGATGTCATAGATATTGTGGCTGTGTTATCATATATACAGAGGGTGTTATTTATATGATCGATAATCTGTGTGTGATGACACAGGAATAGTGGATGTGTTTGTCAGATATAAAGGTTGTGATGTGAGATAAAGGAGATTTGATGTCATGAATAGAGTCACTTGATGTCACCTCAGCGTGGGTTGTGATGTCGTATATACTGCATAGTGTTCTATACATATAGTATGTGTGGTGACCTGCATACAGTGTGTGGTATATCATTGATAGAATGGGAGTTATCACACTGATACAGATTATGGAAGTTATGCTGTCAGATAGAGTGTTGTATTGTCTTAACACGGTGTGTTTCTGTTTCAAATATAGTGGATATGAATTTCAGAACCATTAGTGGATGTGATGGTACAGATGGAGTGGCTGTGATGTCACGAGGTATAGGGGATGAGGATGGTATAAACCGTGGATGTGATTGTCATATAGAGGGGATCTGATGTCATGAATGCAGTGTCTGTGATGTCATAAATACTGATCATTGATGTATAAAGTGTGTGAATGTGGTGTTCATGTAGAATGTGTATGATGTAATAAGTGTGCCGTGTCATAGCTTACATACTTGTGATGTCATCGACACAGAGGTACATCGATACACATGTTTACACGTGTACAAACATTAGTGTGATGGCACAAATACAGTGGCAGTGATGTCAAATATAGTGGGTGAGATATCAGGTATAGACGATGCATTTTCTTGAAAGCAGTATGTGTGATATCATTAAATATTTGATTTGATGTCATAAATATACTAGCTGTGATGTCATACATTATAGGGCTGTGATGTCATAAAGAGTTTATGTCATATCATTCATCCTGAATATGCTGCTCATATACAGAGTGTGTGTGATATCGGTCCAGAGAGTGGGTGTGGTATAATTGATACACTGGTTTGAGAACACAGATACAGTGGATGTTAGTCTCAGATACCATGGGTGAGATGGCAGATATAACGAATTGTGTTGTGCATGTGTGTGATCTCAGTCCTATTAGTGTCTGTGATGCCACGGAATGCAATGGTAATGTGATGTGGGGGGGGGGTAATGGGATGACTATAATGGTGTGGGGTCATAAATGAGTCGGGATGCGAAGTTATGTATAGTGCGGTAAGATATCATACATAAATGGGTGTGATGTCAATGCGTACAGTAGTTCTGAGATCATCATTAGAGTGGTTGTGATGACACAGTACAGTGGATGCAATGTCAGATATATTTGAGAGTGATGTCATGAGTACAAGTGCATGCGATGTCATAAATATGTGGTGTCATGTCATAAAATGTGGATGTGATGCCTTAAACAGTGTTTATGATTGGTACGCAAAACACTGGTGTAGATGTCATAATACAAAGGGTGTGATAAGATGAAAGAGTGGGTTGTGAGACACAGATACAGTGGTAGTGACGGTAAACAAAACTTTTGAATATTGTATTCGTTATACAATGGAATATGATGTCATCATATATAGCGGATGAGATCTAATAGATACACTTGGTTGTGATATCATCAAAAACACCTGGATGTGATGACAGAGATACTGTGGATATGAGGTCAAATATACTGTGTGTGATGCCTTACGAAATGGTGGTTTGATGTCATTAAAACGTGAGGATTGTGATGCTCTTCTACAGTTGCAAAATGCTATGCTATGCAGAATGTTGGATGTTTACAAAGGAGGAGGTGTGGACGTTGGTCAATTTAACGTAGGGTGTGAAGAACCAGGGTATTTGCTGTGATGTAGCATGTATAGGGTATTATATCGCCCTGCGTTACTGGATGTGGTTTCAATATATAGAGGTTTGTGACGTCATAACGTGAAGTAGTGTGAAGGAATTATGGAGGAAGATCGTGATGTTATAGAGTGTAAACCGATGTCACCACGTTTAAGTGGGTTGTGATGTCACATTCCAAAGTGCGTGTGATTATCAAGTGGAAGAGGTTGTGATGGCAAAGTTACCAAGTGGGTGTGCTGTCCCGTATAGTGGGTGGAGACGTCATGTCTGAAGTGGATGTGACATCATAAATACTGTGGTTTCTGCTGCTATAAAGAGGATGAGATGCCATCTTAAAGTGCAAATGATATCATAAATACTGGCAAGGTGCTGGTGTCTGTAAACACAGCTGGAGCTTTGATGTTATACAGAGTGGTTGTGGTGTCATAAAATTAAAATGTGGATAGGATGTCATCACGTATATTTTACTATAACTGGATGTGAGATAGCATATTTATCTAATGTTTGTGATATCATTGATAGACTGGGTCGGATGAACACAGATCTCATTTTGATGATGAGGTCAGAGATAGTGGACGTGATGTCATAAATATACGTGGTGTGATGTCAGTAAAAGGGGAGGGGGTGGATTTGATGTTATAGGTGTTACATATGATTTCATACTTATCTGTGGAGGTGATGTCATACATATACTGGGTTTGTTAAAATTGAGGATGAGTTTGGCAGTTGATGATACAGATACAGTCGGTGTGATATCAGATATGGTGTCTTGTGAAGGGACCACAATCGGTTCAGTTTCTCATAACCAATGAGTGTGATGCCATATCAAAGTTAAGATATGTTCTTAAAGGTTGAGTGTGTGATGTCATAGATTGAGTTCAATTGTATGTTGGTCACTTTATATAGGGACTGTGATATCATACACAGTAGATGAAATGTTTCATTGTCGTACACAATGTGTGTGATGGTCATGAATTTACACTGCATGTGATGTCAGAAATACTGAGATGTTGTTGTCATTATGCATTGTAGTGATCTGATGGATAATAGCACCTGTGATTCCTACATAGTTGGTGATGGTCCAAGTGGGGTGTACTTAAGTGATTGTGCGTTAGAGGGTTTCAGAACAGATTGTGTGTATCCCATGTGGGTGGAACTATAGTGGAATGGTCTAAAGTGTATGTGCCTGACTGGGTACTGGTATGTCCATCAATCAAGTGAGTTTTTTTATGATAGTGTCTAAAGATAGTAGGTGGATATGATGTCATGTGTAGTGCATCTGATGGCATACATATGCCACCTGTGATCTCTTACATAGTTGGTGTGATGGCGTCGACAAAGTGGGTGTGATGACATATACAGTGGATGTGATGGCAGTTAGAACGGGTTTCAAGACAGACATAGAGCTTGTGTAGTCATACACACAGTGTGGGTGAGAACGTATATAGTGGATATGATGTCCTAAACGTAGTATGTGCCATGACATGGGATACAGTGGTAGTGTTCCCACTCATATACCAAGTGAGATGTTATTTTTACTGAGTATGGTGTCTAAAGCATAGTAGGTGTCTTGTCATAATTACAGTGGCTGTGATGTCACAAGTACAGTGTATGTGATGTCCTATAGAGCGGGTGTGGTGTCATGAATCGAGTGGGTGTGTTGCCATGAATACAGTCCTTTGATGTCAGAAAGAGTGGGTGTTATGTCACAAATTAATCATAGGATGTCATACGTATAGTGGGTTTGATATCAACATAATGCTGGTGTGGTATAATCAATATACTCAGTAATGACCCAGGTACAGTGGATGCGATGTCAGATATACTGGGTTGATGACATGACAACAGTGTGTGTGATGTCATAGAGTGGTGTGATATCATACAGAGTGGATGTGATGTCCTATGTAGTTCATAAGATGTCATAGATATTGTGGCTGTGATATCATATATACAGAGGGTGTTATATGATCGATAATCTGTGTGTGATGACACAGGAATAGTGGATGTGCTGTCAGATATATAAAGGTGTTGATGTGAGATAAAAAGAAAGATTTGATGTCATGAATAGAGTCACTTGATGTCACCCAGCGTGGGTGTGATGTCGTATATACTGCATAGTGTTCTATACATATAGTATGTGTGGTGACCTGCATACAGTGTGTGGTATATCATTGATAGAATGGGAGTTATCACACTGATACAGATTATGGAAGTTATGCTGTCAGATAGAGTGGTTGTATTGTCTTAACACGGTGTGTTTCATGTCAAATATAGTGGATATGAATTCAGAACCATAGTGGATGTGATGGTACAGATGGAGTGGCTGTGATGTCACAGGTATAGGGGATGAGATGGTATAAACCGTGGATGTGATGTCATATAGAGGGGATCTGATGTCATGAATGCAGTGTCTGTGATGTCATAAATACTGATCATTGATGTCATAAAGTGTGAATGTGGTGTCATGTAGAATGTGTATGATGTCATAAGTGTGCCGTGTCATAGCTTACATACTTGTGATGTCATCGACACAGAGGTACATCGATACACATGTTTACACGTGTACACATTAGTGTGATGGCACAAATACAGTGGCAGTGATGTCAAATATAGTGGGTGAGATATCAGGTATAGACGATGCATTTTCTTGAAAGCAGTATGTGTGATATCATAAATATTTGATATGATGTCATAAATATACTAGCTGTGATGTCATACATATAGGGCTGTGATGTCATAAAGAGTTTATGTCATATCATTCATCCTGAATATGCTGTCATACACAGAGTGTGTGTGATATCGTCCAGAGAGTGGGTGTGGTATAATTGATACACTGGGTTTGAGAACACAGATACAGTGGATGTAGTCTCAGATACCATGGGTGAGATGGCAGATATAACGTTTGTGTTGTCATGTGTGTGATCTCATCTATAGTGTCTGTGATGCCACGAATGCAATGGAGGTAATGCGATGACTATAATGGTGTGAGGTCATAAAGAGTGGATGCGAAGTTATGTATAGTGCGTAAGATATCATACATAAAATGGGTGTGATGTCATGCGTACAGTTGGTCTGAGATCATCATTAGAGTGGTTGTGATGACACAGGTACAGTGGATGCAATGTCAGATATATTTGGAGTGATGTCATGAGTACAGTGCATGCGATGTCATAAATAATGTGGTGTCATGTCATAAAATGTGGATGTGATGCCTTAAACAGTGTTTATGATGGTACGCAAACATTGGTGTGATGTCATACATACAAAGGGTGTGATAAGATGAAAGAGTGGGTGTGAGACACAGATACAGTGGTAGTGACGTAACAAAACTTTTGAATATGTATTGTATACAATGGATATGATGTCATCATATATAGCGGATGAGATCTCATAGATACACTTGTTGTGATATCATCAAAACACTGGATGTGATGACAGAGATACTGTGGATATGAGGTCAAATATACTGTGTGTGATGCCTTAGAAATGGTGGTTTGATGTCATAACGTGAGGATGTGATGTCTTCTACAGTGCAAAATGCTATACATACGCAGAATGTGATGTCATACAAAGAGTAGGTGTGACGTTGGCAATACAGTGGGTGTGATGACACAGAGTATTTGCTGTGATGTCGCATGTATAGGGTATATATTGCCCTGCGTACTGGATGTGGTTTCATATATAGAGGTTGTGACGTCATAAGTGCAGTAGTGTGAAGACTTAAGGAGTAGATGTGATGTTATAGAGTGCAACTGATGTCACACGTATAGTGGGTGTGATGTCACATCAAAGTGCGTGTGATATCAGTGGAGAGGTTGTGATGGCAAAGATACAGTGGGTGTGCTGTCCCGTATAGTGGGTGAGACGTCATGTCTGAAGTGGATGTGACATCATAAATACTGTGGTTTGCTGTTATAAAGAGGATGAGATGCCATCTACAGTGCAAATGATATCATAAATATGGCAAGTGTGGTGTCAGAAACACAGAGGGTTTTGATGTTATACAGAGTGGTTGTGGTGTCATAAATAAAGTGGATAGGATGTCACACGTATACTGGATGTGATAGCATATATATATTGTTTGTGATATCATTGATAGACTGGGTCTGATGACACAGATCCAGTTGATGTGAGGTCAGATATAGTGGACGTGATGTCTAAATAAAGTGGTGTGATGTCGTAAAGAGTGGATTTGATGTCATAGGTGTTACATATGATTTCATACATATAGTGGAGGTGATGTCATACATATACTGGGTTTGATAAAATTGATGAGTTTGCAGTGATGATACAGATACAGTCGGTGTGATATCAGATATGGTGTCTGTGAAGGACACAACGGTTCAGTTCTCATAACAATGTGTGTGATGCCATATCAAGTAGATAAGTTCATAAAGGTAGAGTGTGTGATGTCATAGATAGAGTCATTGTATGATGTCACTTATATAGTGAATGTGATATCATACACAGTAGATGAAATGTCATATCGTACACAATGTGTGTGATGTCATGAATACACTGCATGTGATGTCATAAATACTGAGGATTGTTGTCATAGAGTGTGGATATGATGTCATGTGTAGTGCATCTGATGGCATACATATGTCACCTGTGATCTCCTACATAGTTGGTGTGATGGCGTCGACAAAGTGGGTGTGATGACATATACAGTGGATGTGTTGGCAGTTAGAACGGGTTTCAAGACAGACATAGAGCTTGTGTAGTCATACACACAGTGTGGGTGAGAATGTATATAGTGGATATGATGTCCTAAACGTAGTATGTGCCATGACATGGGATACAGTGGTAGTGTTCTCACTCATATACCAAGTGAGATGTTATTTTAACTGAGAATGGTGTCTAAAGCATAGTAGGTGTCTTGTCATAATTACAGTGGCTGTGATGTCACAAATACAGTGTATGTGATGTCCTATAGAGCGGGTGTGGTGTCATGAATCGAGTGGGTATGTTGCCATGAATACAGTCCTTTGATGTCAGAAAGAGTGGGTGTTATGTCACAAATTAATCATAGGATGTCATACGTATAGTGGGTTTGATATCACACATAATGCTGGTGTGGTATAATCAATATACTCAGTAATGACCCAGGTACAGTGGATGCGATATCAGATATAATGGGTTGATGACATGACAACAGTGTGTGTGATGTCATAGAGTGTTGTGATATCATACAGAGTGGATGTGATGTCCTATGTAGTTCATAAGATGTCATAGATATTGTGGCTGTGATATCATATATACAGAGGGTGTTATATGATCGATAATCTGTGTGTGTGACACAGGAATAGTGGATGTGTTGTCAGATATAAAGGTTGTGATGTGAGATAAAGGAGATTTGATGTCATGAATAGAGTCACTTGATGTCACCCAGCGTGGGTGTGATGTCGTATATACTGCATAGTGTACTATACATATAGTATGTGTGGTGACCTGCATACAGTGTGTGGTATATCATTGATAGAATGGGAGTTATCACACTGATACAGATTATGGAAGTTATGCTGTCAGATAGAGTGGTTGTATTGTCTTAACACGGTGTGTTTCATGTCAAATATAGTGGATATGAATTCAGAACCATAGTGGATGTGATGGTACAGATGGAGTGGCTGTGATGTCACAGGTATAGGGGATGAGATGGTATAAACCGTGGATGTGATGTCATATAGAGGGGATCTGATGTCATGAATGCAGTGTCTGTGATGTCATAAATACTGATCATTGATGTCATAAAGTGTGAATGTGGTGTCATGTAGAATGTGTATGATGTCATAAGTGTGCCGTGTCATAGCTTACATACTTGTGATGTCATCGACACAGAGGTACATCGATACACATGTTTACACGTGTACACATTAGTGTGATGGCACAAATACAGTGGCAGTGATGTCAAATATAGTGGGTGAGATATCAGGTATAGACGATGCATTTTCTTGAAAGCAGTATGTGTGATATCATAAATATTTGATATGATGTCATAAATATACTAGCTGTGATGTCATACATATAGGGCTGTGATGTCATAAAGAGTTTATGTCATATCATTCATCCTGAATATGCTGTCATATACAGAGTGTGTGTGATATCGTCCAGAGAGTGGGTGTGGTATAATTGATACACTGGGTTTGAGAACACAGATACAGTGGATGTAGTCTCAGATACCATGGGTGAGATGGCAGATATAACGTTTGTGTTGTCATGTGTGTGATCTCAGCTATAGTGTCTGTGATGCCACGAATGCAATGGTGGTAATGCGATGACTATAATGGTGTGAGGTCATAAAGAGTCGATGCGAAGTTATGTATAGTGCGTAAGATATCATACATAAATGGGTGTGATGTCATGCGTACAGTAGTTCTGAGATCATCATTAGAGTGGTTGTGATGACACAGGTACAGTGGATGCAATGTCAGATATATTTGGAGTGATGTCATGAGTACAGTGCATGCGATGTCATAAATAATGTGGTGTCATGTCATAAAATGTGGATGTGATGCCTTAAACAGTGTTTATGATGGTACGCAAACATTGGTGTGATGTCATACATACAAAGGGTGTGATAAGATGAAAGAGTGGGTGTGAGACACAGATACAGTGGTAGTGACGTAACAAAACTTTTGAATATGTATTGTATACAATGGATATGATATCATCATATATAGCGGATGAGATCTCATAGATACACTTGTTGTGATATCATCAAAACACTGGATGTGATGACAGAGATACTGTGGATATGAGGTCAAATATACTGTGTGTGATGCCTTAGAAATGGTGGTTTGATGTCATAACGTGAGGATGTGATGTCTTCTACAGTGCAAAATGCTATGCATACGCAGAATGTGATGTCATACAAAGAGTAGGTGTGACGTTGGCAATACAGTGGGTGTGATGACACAGAGTATTTGCTGTGATGTCGCATGTATAGGGTATATATTGCCCTGCGTACTGGATGTGGTTTCATATATAGAGGTTGTGACGTCATAAGTGCAGTAGTGTGAAGACTTAAGGAGTAGATGTGATGTTATAGAGTGCAACTGATGTCACACGTATAGTGGGTGTGATGTCACATCAAAGTGCGTGTGATATCAGTGGAGAGGTTGTGATGGCAAAGATACAGTGGGTGTGCTGTCCCGTCCCGTATAGTGGGTGAGACGTCATGTCTGAAGTGGATGTGACATCATAAATACTGTGGTTTGCTGTTATAAAGAGGATGAGATGCCATCTACAGTGCAAATGATATCATAAATATGGCAAGTGTGGTGTCAGAAAAACACAGAGGGTTTTGATATTATACAGAGTGGTTGTGGTGTCATAAATAAAGTGGATAGGATGTCACACGTATACTGGATGTGATAGCATATATATATTGTTTGTGATATCATTGATAGACTGGGTCTGATGACACAGATCCAGTTGATGTGAGGTCAGATATAGTGGACGTGATGTCATAAATAAAGTGGTGTGATGTGTCGTACAGAGTGGATTTGATGTCATAGGTGTTACATATGATTTCATACATATAGTGGAGGTGATGTCATACATATACTGGGTTTGATAAAATTGATGAGTTTGCAGTGATGATACAGATACAGTCGGTGTGATATCAGATATGGTGTCTGTGAAGGACACAACGGTTCAGTTCTCATAACAATGTGTGTGATGCCATATCAAGTAGATAAGTTCATAAAGGTAGAGTGTGTGATGTCATAGATAGAGTCATTGTATGATGTCACTTATATAGTGAATGTGATATCATACACAGTAGATGAAATGTCATATCGTACACAATGTGTGTGATGTCATGAATACACTGCATGTGATGTCATAAATACTGAGGATTGTTGTCATAGAGTGTGGATATGATGTCATGTGTAGTGCATCTGATGGCATACATATGTCACCTATGATCTCCTACATAGTTGGTGTGATGGCGTCGACAAAGTGGGTGTGATGACATATACAGTGGATGTGTTGGCAGTTAGAACGGGTTTCAAGACAGACATAGAGCTTGTGTAGTCATACACACAGTGTGGGTGAGAATGTATATAGTGGATATGATGTCCTAAACGTAGTATGTGCATTGACATGGGATACAGTGGTAGTGTTCTCACTCATATACCAAGTGAGATGTTATTTTAACTGAGAATGGTGTCTAAAGCATAGTAGGTGTCTTGTCATAATTACAGTGGCTGTGATGTCACAAATACAGTGTATGTGATGTCCTATAGAGCGGGTGTGGTGTCATGAATCGAGTGGGTATGTTGCCATGAATACAGTCCTTTGATGTCAGAAAGAGTGGGTGTTATGTCACAAATTAATCATAGGATGTCATACGTATAGTGGGTTTGATATCACACATAATGCTGGTGTGGTATAATCAATATACTCAGTAATGACCCAGGTACAGTGGATGCGATATCAGATATAATGGGTTGATGACATGACAACAGTGTGTGTGATGTCATAGAGTGTTGTGATATCATACAGAGTGGATGTGATGTCCTATGTAGTTCATAAGATGTCATAGATATTGTGGCTGTGATATCATATATACAGAGGGTGTTATATGATCGATAATCTGTGTGTGTGACACAGGAATAGTGGATGTGTTGTCAGATATAAAGGTTGTGATGTGAGATAAAGGAGATTTGATGTCATGAATAGAGTCACTTGATGTCACCCAGCGTGGGTGTGATGTCGTATATACTGCATAGTGTACTATACATATAGTATGTGTGGTGACCTGCATACAGTGTGTGGTATATCATTGATAGAATGGGAGTTATCACACTGATACAGATTATGGAAGTTATGCTGTCAGATAGAGTGGTTGTATTGTCTTAACACGGTGTGTTTCATGTCAAATATAGTGGATATGAATTCAGAACCATAGTGGATGTGATGGTACAGATGGAGTGGCTGTGATGTCACAGGTATAGGGGATGAGATGGTATAAACCGTGGATGTGATGTCATATAGAGGGGATCTGATGTCATGAATGCAGTGTCTGTGATGTCATAAATACTGATCATTGATGTCATAAAGTGTGAATGTGGTGTCATGTAGAATGTGTATGATATCATAAGTGTGCCGTGTCATAGCTTACATACTTGTGATGTCATCGACACAGAGGTACATCGATACACATGTTTACACGTGTACACATTAGTGTGATGGCACAAATACAGTGGCAGTGATGTCAAATATAGTGGGTGAGATATCAGGTATAGACGATGCATTTTCTTGAAAGCAGTATGTGTGATATCATAAATATTTGATATGATGTCATAAATATACTAGCTGTGATGTCATACATATAGGGCTGTGATGTCATAAAGAGTTTATGTCATATCATTCATCCTGAATATGCTGTCATATACAGAGTGTGTGTGATATCGTCCAGAGAGTGGGTGTGGTATAATTGATACACTGGGTTTGAGAACACAGATACAGTGGATGTAGTCTCAGATACCATGGGTGAGATGGCAGATATAACGTTTGTGTTGTCATGTGTGTGATCTCAGCTATAGTGTCTGTGATGCCACGAATGCAATGGTGGTAATGCGATGACTATAATGGTGTGAGGTCATAAAGAGTCGATGCGAAGTTATGTATAGTGCGTAAGATATCATACATAAATGGGTGTGATGTCATGCGTACAGTAGTTCTGAGATCATCATTAGAGTGGTTGTGATGACACAGGTACAGTGGATGCAATGTCAGATATATTTGGAGTGATGTCATGAGTACAGTGCATGCGATGTCATAAATAATGTGGTGTCATGTCATAAAATGTGGATGTGATGCCTTAAACAGTGTTTATGATGGTACGCAAACATTGGTGTGATGTCATACATACAAAGGGTGTGATAAGATGAAAGAGTGGGTGTGAGACACAGATACAGTGGTAGTGACGTAACAAAACTTTTGAATATGTATTGTATACAATGGATATGATGTCATCATATATAGCGGATGAGATCTCATAGATACACTTGTTTGTGATATCATCAAAACACTGGATGTGATGACAGAGATACTGTGGATATGAGGTCAAATATACTGTGTGTGATGCCTTAGAAATGGTGGTTTGATGTCATAACGTGAGGATGTGATGTCTTCTACAGTGCAAAATGCTATACATACGCAGAATGTGATGTCATACAAAGAGTAGGTGTGACGTTGGCAATACAGTGGGTGTGATGACACAGAGTATTTGCTGTGATGTCGCATGTATAGGGTATATATTGCCCTGCGTACTGGATGTGGTTTCATATATAGAGGTTGTGACGTCATAAGTGCAGTAGTGTGAAGACTTAAGGAGTAGATGTGATGTTATAGAGTGCAACTGA